>JAANIC010003885.1:77674-115508 GCA_017607545.1 Acromyrmex charruanus | reverse complement strand
TAATATATCTATATGCACGCACGCACGCACGCAAAATATATACAGGGTGGGTTTTAATGTTGTATTCCAAATATCTTTTTTCCTACGCCTTTTACAAAATAAATGTTTTAGATGAAAGAAAAACGGTTTCGTGGGGAACGTTTTGGTTATATTGATTTTTTTTTCTACATGAAGGCGTCAGAAAAGTATGAAGATCCTTCTCTTTTTTTTAATAGAATTGTGTGATATTTTTTACTGTAATATGATTCCTCCAATTATTCTGTGTAGCGTGTTGCAATTACTATAATGAGCCCACTACATGCGCGCGCGCGCACGTGCACACGCATACCTTGCTTTACTAAACCGGAATCAAAGTGGATAGCCGCGTTTGGCACACATGAAGGCTTAGACCGCTTAGTCTACCAAAAGACGAATATCCGCGTCTGACACACGTGAGGGCCATAGTATGAACATTGCCGTAGTGTCGTAGCGCCTTATACCATTTTATGTCATAGCCTTGCGTTACTTCACTATAGTCATTTCTAGGACATAACGTAAGCAATGCACAAAGAAAAACAGCACAAGCTCTTTACCACTCCTTACGCTATGTTCTTTTCTGTGTGTTATTTACGTTATATCTTACGGATGACATAAGACGACATAAGGTGTTACGATAATGTTTGTGTGGCCCTGAAGAAGAGCGCGACTAATCAACGAACTTTGCGCAGCGATAACAACGACAATTGGTCGCAAACGGCCATGAAAAATTCTATATAACTCTTCGCGGAAGCGTGCTCAGATTTTCACGAAGCGATACAGCGTTAAGACGTTATAGCGATACAAGCCGAATATTTTAAGAATAAGATCACTCGCTTAGTTTTATAAGTGTACAAGAAATAAAAACGTAAAACGTATATATTGGTTTATCTCTTAAAATTCTGTATATAAAAGTATTAAAGTATAGATAAAAAACTCAATAGTTTACGAGATTTTATATTTTATTCTGACACATGTTGACACGAAATATTAAATACCTCGTAAATCATTGTTTGATAATTGTACTTTAATAATTTTATGAAGTTATCATGAGATTAATCAATTCGTTATTAGTTAAAGAAAACTCGCAGTTGCTTATTTAAAAAATTATCCTTGCCTACATATTTTTTTATATACAGATTAATTGAAGAAATTATATTATGTAAAAAAGTCACATAATTCCATTTAAAAAAGTGGAAATGGCCTTCATATTTTTTTGGCGCCTGCATATGGAAAAGAAAAACTACGTCATCAAAATATGTCCCCCTCGAAATTGTTCCTTTTTCATTTAAAACATTTTTTGTAAAAAAGCGTATAAAAAAAGATATTTGGGATGAAATATTAAATTGGTCCATCTTGTATATGTAACAAAAATACAGATATATTTATAAGAAAAGGTTTTTATGTAAAACATACCAATAATATACCTATTTGCGTAGAGGATTGAAGGATAATGTATTGCGTTATTTTTTGGTGCACTATGTACTGCAGCGATATTAAATATTCCTTTGCTGGAATGAGCTCTGATGTCATATACTGCTATTTCATTTTGCTGTCCACCACGCAAGCTAACAACTTTTGTACTCGGCGATGGCGTTAATTCATATACGTGATTCGTATTGTTATCTGATATATCAACATAAATATTACTTAATGTTGCAAGCGGACATGCACCTTTAAGTCCCATTCCAAAAAATTTTCGTATCGACCAATCCTGCGCGAATTAAAGGCGTGAATAATCGTCAAATATATAATTTGTAATAATGACATCATGTAGATCAACTCACCTGATTCGCATCTACCATTGTATCATATATCAAGGAAACAGTTTGTCGCAGTTCCAAAGATGTCATCGTACAGGCTACGTTACGACATATTGAGCGAAAATGTATCCCAATGGAATGATAATTTGTATTATGAATATGCGCAGAATTTAACAATGTAGCTAGACCTCTCTAGAAGAAAAGACAAATAGTTAATTATAAATCAATATAATGAATTAATACAGATGTAGTAGTATGATATATAATTTGTGAATACCTTGGAGTCGCAAGGTAATAGTTTTTTAAATGGTGTTAGATTCTCGGTACACACTATCTCTCTCGGTAATGATGAATAACGCAAATGACTAGAATTTACTGGTCTATCTGTAACACTAGTGAGACGGAAGGTAAACTCTGGCGACATGCTATTGGAGGTGTCAACAAAATTCAGAGATGCACAGAGTAATCCAGCTAAAGCATTTGTTAGACCTTTCCATTCCTCCTCTATGCTAGGAAAAAAAACACAACATGTTACATACTATGCTTTTATAACTTTATTTTTTGCACAGTTGAAATTGTGACACAAGTAAAAAAATATTTTTTAGTTTAACGTTTTTCTGAAACTAAACTACGATGTATCAAAATTAAATTCAGACCATAAAGCTAGATATCGAATAAGTTCAATCATATGATTGTTGATCTTATCTCAAATTCAATTGCTTTGCAATATAATTTCTGATATTTATGGATACTACATATAATTATCATTTATTGTTAGTCCTGAAATTTTATATTTTTTCTTACTTTGTTATGTCTTTATTAAACCAAGCAATGACTTCAGCACCAGGTCCAGCATCATGGAAAGGATATCCCCACTTTTGATAATTCCACAAACCTTCCGTTAGAGTAACATGCAATTCGTCAACATTATGACGACCTATGATTTCACCCAATCCCCTTGGAAAAAGATGTGAATGTTGAACTAAAAATATTATCTTTTTTAAATTACAATAGCTCTTTGTCTAGCGAAAAAGAAAGTTTAATAATTATTAATAACAATAATAAGGTAACCGGATATAATATAGACATATATTCAAAATGTTCTATTCGCTGTTTATAAATAATTACACGATTAATTCAATAGATAGCAGTAGTAGTTCGCGTGCAGGTTATTCGTCTGATTTGATTGTATCAATTTATCGCTCAATTTGCCCATTCTATTATCGTTAATAAAGCAAAACACAATATCATGGTCGTGATATAATATTTTGTAAGTAAGTAATTGTTTTTTATAACTACCAAAAAATGATTATTAATTTTAGATTATCGACAAGATTGACAATCGACAGATTTTTAATTGTAGTTCATGTTATTGTAGCTCTATATTTTACGACATTATGCATTCAGTTTTTTATATTTATATTTATATTTTTTGTCAAAAAAATGTTTTGTTTAAAATCAAGAAAAGATAACTCTTCGTAAGATATTATAGAACCAATATGGCCAATCTAAGCATATCACCGAATGTACACACATTGATTGTAATTTTTTTTTTGTATTTTTGTTATTTCAGATTCCAGATGATAGATTCTAATTTACCTGCTAAACATCGTGGAAATGAGTATACAAGTATACAAGTATACAAGTAAATAAGTACATAAGTCTATTGTTTGGAAAATAGTTTTTTGGGTATTCTTATATGTCAATATGTATAACAATAGGATTATCAACATATAATAAACTTATAATCTTGCAAAAGTAACATTGGATCATTTTATTTTCCATTTTTTAAACATTTTTTTTTTTACGAAAAAGAGGGAAACGTATATTTAAGTCATATTGAGTACATATAAACCCAGTATATGCGGAATACTATTTTTTTTATCTTTACTGTAGCTATACATAAAGATTTCAATGCCTCATACTTTTTATTAACATTCAGAAATATTCCCTCTGTTCACGCTTTATCCGTGTATTCATATTCAAATAAGCGCGTGATTATTTGCTAGAGTTCAACTTTGCTTGGCAATCGCAACAGTAGGCGGCGTGTTGTATGCCTCGTTCGTTTCCAGTTCGAGCGAGTCCGAGTGTACAGAGCGAGCGTGCGAGATTGTACTGTAATTTAAAATGAAATGTAATAACTTAATATATAATATTCTTGCGGCTTCCACGGGTGCTTTCTATATAAAGATTATCCCAGCAAACGAATGGATTAAAATAGATTGAAATTTTTTTCTACCCGAATGCATATTTTAAATAACGAATACTTTTTTTGGATTTAATTGGATTCAATTAGATTCAATTGGATTGAAAAATTGCATTTCCTATTTAAAATTTTGAATTGAACAGTATTCACAACGCACAGAAAAAGCTAATATTATTTTTAGATTGAAAGGCATAGAGATATGCTCCATGCAATTCCTATAAATGAATAAAAATTCAGGATTGAAAAGCATTCATTTTAACATTCGTGAATCAATATTTCTGAAAATCTGAATCCATTTCAATTCATTTCAATCCATTCTCGTTTGCTGAGATGCGTTTCACAGATTTCCTCCGTGTCCAGATCCATTCGTCTCAAAGAAAAAGTTTGTAAAAATGAATAATAAATTACTGTATCAAGCTGCTCCTCGCCCTGATGAAGTGGACTGCAAGGTTCACGAAAACGTTGGCATTCCAAGAATGGATCTTTATAACTTAATATATATTTATTATTATAAAGTTATAAGTTATTATAAGGTCTATTCATTCACTATTCAACATTGATCCTTTGAGCCGGATCGAGATTGAACTCAAACATAGTTCTACGGTCCGGATAGAAAACGCGAGCAATAAGCAAATCGGCAAGATATGATAACCAAGATATTGGAAGAGATCGCCGCCAGTTTATGCAAAGCGCGTGGTTATGTGAAGGCGAAATTCACACGATTGAGGACGACGCAAACGACACAGATTGTTAATGAGAAAGGCGAACTTGATCGAAAACAAGCAGAGATAAGGCTAAACAAATTAGAAGAAATATATCGAGGTTATACAAGGCCATTCAAAGGCAACTGTTAGAAAAGATAAATGAATTGCGCGAAGACGATACGCAGGAAGAGGAGGCTTTCGAGCAGAAATATTTTGAGATCAAATCTTTTTTGAAACGGACTCTAAAAACGCCATTGAGAAACGTTGAAACAAGTAGTTCGGACGCAATCGTGCAATTGTTACAACAAATCGAGTTAATGCAGCAGTTGGGACGCAGTTCGCAAAGCGATGCTTCGACCATGACATCTTCAAGCGAGAATGGTGCATTGGCGGCCATACTTTCGCGCCAAACAAAGATTCTCGATCATGTCGCTAGTGCCGCGGGATCGGTTAATACAGACGCCAGAGTAAAATTACCCACCATTAAGCTTCCGCATTTTGACGGTAAAATCGAGGAGTGAAAGAATTTCTCAGATAGCTTTCGTTCTATTATATACGATAAGTCGAATAGTATAGAGAAACTAGTTTTTCTATACTAATATTATAGAAATATTTAGTTTCGGCTATTTCGGGCGACGCCGCGAAGATAATGGAATCCATAGAGTTAACGAGTCAAAACTATGTTACGGCGTGAGAATATATAGCAACGTTACGACGATCCTAGGTCGTTAAAGAAAAGGCATATACAATGCTTATTCACGATGCCTACAGTAGCGAAAGAGTCAGCGAAGACTGCGGGAGCTAATCGATTATACTTCCAGACATTTGAGAGTATTAAAGGTGCTAGGATCTCCTACAGAGGCCTGGGACGAACTTGTTTTACATATGATGGAGGCCAGGCTTGACATAAGAACGCTCCAAGCATGGGAGGAAGAAATCAAATCAAACGAGAATGCAAAGCTGGTCGACATGTTGGAATTCTTAAAAAGATGATGCCAAACTTTGGAACGACTCGAGTCAAGGACGATGGACAAAATAGAAAAGTCTATTAAGGAAAGCGAACAGCAAGAGAACCTTAGCGATAGGTTCCAAAACTAAAAAAAAAACTACTCTTGCAGCTTCTTTAAGTTCAGGTAAATGTTACTTTTATAACGGAAACCATTACATATATTTTTGCAAGAAATTTTTAGAATTATCCATAGCTGATCGAATCAAGGAGGTTAGACGCTTGAAGTTGTGTAAAAAAACTATAAATTATATTAAAAAATGACCATTATGTGAAAACTTGCAAGCTAGGGGACTGTAAAGAGTGTACGGAACGACACAACATGTTGTGTCACTTGCCGAAAGAAGACAGAGCTCCCCAAACAAAGTCAGAAGTTACAGAATCCTTGGATAAATCGAACGTCGAGCAACCGGCTAATAGCGTATCCGTTCATCATTCCGCCAACAAATCAAAAACTTGTCAGATACTTATTGCGACTGAAGCGATCCAATGAAATGATTCTAGTGCGTTGTTAAGAGTGCTTCTGGATAGCGCGAGCGAAGCGAACTTTATTACACAAGCGGCACACAATAGACCAGGCTTAAAACGAAACAATACTTCGGAGATTATTACGAGATTGAACGGGGTAGAGAACAAAATCTTATGTGCGAGATACATATTAAATCGAGGTGTTCTAGTTTTGAAATTAATTCTCAATGTTTGATTGTACCGAGAATAACAAAAAAATTTGCCATCTAAAGAAATAGATTGCGAACGGATGAGGATTTCGAGTAATGTCAACCTAGCTGACTCTGAATTCTATAAAATTGATCTGATCGATATGCTAATCGACGCGGAATTTTTCTGCGATTTACTAAAAACAGGCAAATCGAAATTGGCGAGAATCAATTAATTTTACAAAATACCAAATTCGATTGGCTAGTGATCGGTTCAATGCCCTCAATTATTCTGAAAGTTCAAACTTGCAAGCAAAACGTGTTGAGTGTACTGACCTGTTCGGACACGATCGAGGATGCACGCGCGTTGCAAGAGGAATTGACATTCTTATTAAGAGAGTGGATTCCAAGCTCTCAAGTGGTATTCGAATGAAAAAGGTGCACTGAAAGGTGTGTACCGACAGACTCGCGTGAGTTACGAATTTAAGCATTGACACTAATGACGTTATACATTGAGGTCGAGTGAAACCCAATTTCCGACGAATTTCAATTTATGGTGCAAGCAGCATCATGTGCATTCACGAAACGTGGTGTGCTCTCGATTATAAGCTATTCGATCCATTAGAGTTAATCGGTCCAGTTTTGACATAGCAAAGGTTCTGATACAGGGAAATCAAAGTAAGTTGGAATGATCCTCTTCCCGATACGTTCTTGGACAAATGACGAGCTTTCCAAGAGAACTTAAAGAATGTAAGATTGTTGCGCATTTCTCGATTAATCTCTCAAAACCCGGAATTGCTATCCACGGAATTTGCGACGCATCTAAAGACATATATATGATATGTGCATCTATATACAATGGGAGGGCAATGACGCGAACGATAGCGGTTGCGATATTATGCTCCAAGGTGAGAATTGTTCCCCTGAAAAGGCAGTCTATATTGAGATTAGAATTGTGTAATTGCGTTGTTATTAGCTAGACTGATTGTAAAGCAGGCTATTCAAGTGCGAATTGACGAGATACATGCATGGTCGGATTCTATGATCATGTTGCATTGGTTGCGTGGAGATATCTCGCGTTGGAAAACTTTCGTGGCCAACCGCGTATCCAAGATTAGCTTACCTGCCAGTCAGGGCAGGGAACATGTAAGAGGGCATGGGAACATGTAAGAGGCTCCGAAAACCCAGCGGATCTAATATTACGTGATGCTACACCTGTCCAATTGAAGGATAGTGGTGACACGGGTCTAATGGGCATTATCAGAATCATATCACTCAAATAACACGCAACTCCATCCGGATCCTAGTGAGAATGACATTATCGATGCTGAAATCGAGGCGAAAGGTGAATCTCAACTTTACTATTTGAGCGCTCATCAAGCAACCTCCATATAAGCTGATTTGCTTGTTCAGAATTGCTCAACTTTGACGAAAATCACGATTTGGTATACTGACTCCGATTCCTCTCCAATTGCCGTAAGAAACCAGAGGACACATTACCAAATTGACTACGCAAGAGTTAGCGAAATCCCGGCAAATAGTCAAGTAGTCTTCATTTCCAAAAGGACTTCAGGCTGTTGACTACTCAGTCAAGAACTCTGCGTTGACGGTGGCGACACAGAATCACGGCGGTCTGGCGAAACGGTAGCCACACACTTAAGCACGAGCTCATGTCCGTGTGCTCGACTGCGGCGCGCCGAGAGTGAACGAGACAGCGAGCTCCTTCTCACACTAATCACTTGTTTCAAGCGACCGAAAATGCTTTCTCGGCAATCTCGGCCGCTCGGCGGTCCTAGGCATCAATAAGGGGCGGGAGGCATTCTAAATAACATATAAGTTTTAATAAATTGTAGGAATAGTGTGCCCCTCTCATTAATCCAGAATAGTATAAATCATGTTAAAACGCAACAGTTTATGAGATATTTAATTGTTTACGATTTTTCATGCACGTTATAGTATATTTCTTCTTCATAAACTCGAGTAGCAAGAATAGAAGTAGAATTTTACCGGAAAAAATTATAAACCAGCATTTCTTTTCAAAAAAGAAAGTCTCGAAAGATCAAAACTATCAGAAAAGAAATGCGTATGTTCGAGACTCGAGACTTGTGAAGAAAATATGCGAAAAAAATCGAATAGTTGCAAAAAGCACGTTTTTCGCTCATAAAAAGATATTGATTGTATGGAAAAAAAAATTCGATATAAAAAATGTAGATATTCGAAATACCTACAAAATGAAACATAGAATATTAAAATCGATCTATTAGTTCAGTAGAAAAAAAAATTAAAAAAACACCGAAAAAGGCCTTTTTTTCACTCGCTCGGTGTTCATCAAGATTTAAACGCAAAGCTTTGAAATTCTCGTAAAATATAGCCCTCGTAATAACGAACAAATCTAGCTCTGAACAAGCCTGAAATGTTAATTTTTGCAAAAAGCTATTTGTTCACTAAAAACTTATCTGCGGAAAACTTAATTTTTTTCATCTTTGAGCAGTCGCACAGCAATTTACAGAGATTTTGCTTTTTCAAGAGTTGCACTGTCACGTACACTTAATAAGACGATTTTTTGCAGTTAAACTATTATAAAAAGTGAGTATATTTCCATATAAAAAAATGGAAATAGTTTCGTATGCATATCAAATAGCCATGTGAAGCATTCGAAATCTGACATTTTCCGAACGAATTTAAAAAAAAAGATTACTCTTCGATTATTAGGAGCCGAGACAATTTTTTTTTTCAAAAAAATCACTCTGTAAAATCTAGTTTTTAAGATTAAGAGTTCCGTCCTGGCACCAATTTGTCAAGGAAGAATTGAATTTGCTGTTAAAAAAATTTCTAATTGTGAAAACCATGAAATTTTTAGTTTAGAAAATTTTTTCTTTCTTGAATTATTATTTTTTCGGTTTATTATTAAAAAATCACGTTTGAGTATGAAATGCATGTCTGATTAACAAATTTAAGTCACATTAGCTATGTTTCTTTATTTAACTTGCCGTAAAAAGTGTCCAATTGGACAATTAAATGTACGGAATTATCAGTACAAAATTGTTTTTGTGAATTTAATTGTAGATGCAAATATGAATTATGTAAACAAATAATTAATAAGTAAACTGTTAAAGATATAACACTAACTTTCGCAAATATAAAAGTAAATTAGTGTTACATGAAAAATATTTTGCAACTATATTCAACAGTTACACTAATATTTGGCAAATTATTTATTATTTGTTTACATATGTCATATTTGCATCTGCAATTAAATTCATAAAAATAATTTTGTACTGGTAATTCCGTACATTTAATTGTCCAATTGGACACTTTTTACGGCAAGTTAAATAAACATAGCTAATGTGACTTAAATTTGTTAATTAGACATGCACTCCATACTTAAACGTAATTTTTTAGTAATAAACCGAAAAAATAAAAATTCAAGAAACAGAAAACTAAAAATTTCATGATTACAATTATTTTGCGAAACATTTGGTTAAGCTATTTGTTATATCTCGTCGAGCTACCCCAGATTAAAAAAAAATCAGGTTTCCACGTCAATTTACGAGTATTGCTGAGAAAACATAAATTTAGCAAATTTTAACACAAGAAATCAAATATGCGCGAATCGCCGAGCGGACCAATCTTCCACTCGACTGCGCGCTGGTTTCCCTCTAGGGTTGTTTTATTAAAAATTTTTTTTAAACAAATGTTTAAAACATGTTTTAAACATCAGATTAAATTAAACATGCTTTTTTTTAAACAATTTAAAACAAATGTTTAAAACGTTATTTTTTTTAATGTATTTTTAATACTATTTAGAAGAGAAAGTGATACTTCAGTTACATTTTACACGATAACTTGGTTTACTTGGTTAATAATGAATATCTAAGTTTAAAACTTGACAATTACATTCATTAAAATGTTGTTGAATCGATTCTGGACTCAAAATTACGAAATATTTATTACTTAGGACACTATTAATAAAAATGTGACAACATCGCATAATGGCAAATCGAAGAGAAACATGGGTGATAATGTGTTCCATAAAAATAGTCTTAAAAAATTAATTTTGTTTAGAAAAGTTTGATTATAAAATTAACAAAAGTATTAGGTGTACAACTTTGCTTCCGCCGTTTTTTTTCCGAAATTCGAGGCTTTATTGTAAAAAAACTGGTTATACATTTATGATTCAAAGTATTGTCCATTACTTTCTCCCATCTTTCGGATAGCGTACGAATCCCGCGTCGAAAAAACTGGTCATCTTTTGAGGCGATCCACGAATCGATCCAATTTTTTTACTTCTTCATAAGACCGGAAGTGCTGGTCAGCCAGGCCATGTGCCATTGATCGAAACAAGTGATAGTCAGAGGGAGCAACGTCTGGAGAATACGGCGGGTGGACTTTCCATTTCAATGTTTCCAAGTATGTCTTGACCACTTTCACAACATGGGGTCGAGCATTGTCATGCTGCAAAATTACTTTATCGTGTCTCTCGTTGTATTGCGGCCGTTTGTCTTTCAATGCTCGGCTCAAACACATCAATTGCGTTCGATACCGATCGCTTGTGATTGTTTCAGTCGGTTTTAACAGCTCATAATACACTACGCCGAACTGGTCCCACCAAATACAGAGCATGACCATAGAGCCGTGAATATTCGGTTTGGCCGTCGACGTGGAAGCATGGCCGGGAACTCCCCATGATTTTCTGCGCTTGGGGTTATCGTAATGAACCCATTTTTCGTCCCTAGTCACAATACGATGCAGAAATCCCTTCCGTCTTTGCCTTTCAAGCAGCTGTTCACAAGCAAACAAACGCCGTTCAACATCTCTCGGTTTCAACTCGTACGGCACCCAATTTCCTTGCTTCTGAATCATTCCCATGACTTTAAGGCGTTTTGAAATGGCTTGTTGAGTCACTCCCAATGATCGTGCCAATTCTTCTTGATTTTGACACGATTCTTGATCAAGTAATGCTTTCAATTCTGCATCTTCGAAAACCTTCTCTCTTCCACCGCTATGCCGGTCTTCGACGTCAAAATCACCATTCTTGAAGCGTTGAAACCACTCACGACACGTTCTTTCACTAATAGCGGCCTCACCATAAGTATTTGAGAGTATTCGATGAGCCTCAGCCGCAGATTTCTTCATATTGAAGCAGAAAATTAAAACCTCCCGCAAATGACAAGAATTTGGCTCGTAAACTGACATTTTCAATCGAGAATAACTTTATAATGCAGACACAAATCGACTAATGTTTCTATGGGGTTATGTTGACAGATGCCCAAGTTTATTGTATGACGTCTATGATCTATTTATTTCGACCACCACTTACCGCTAAAGCCATCTATAGGAAAACGGCGGAAGCAAAGTTGTACACCTAATAGTTTGGTCATAAAATTAACAAAAAAGTAGAGTGTATTGCAGAATATATACATGTATACAAATGCATACACATGTATACATATAATTTCATGTATACAGGGTATTTGGAAAATAATGATAAATCTTTTGCATAGGGGCAGAATGGACTAAACTGAGAAGAAAAGTCCTGTATCATTTTCGCAATAATTAACAAGATGTTAATTGATAAATATTGCCGAAAATTGGTCTTTAATAATTTTTTACAAGATAATTTTTTACAAGACAAAAATTGTTTATTTTCTTCTCATAAAACTCTACGAATTTTTTCAGAATTCTTTATCAACTTTTTAGTACTACATTTTCTCATTTTTACCAATATAAAAAAATACAGTATTAAAAAATTCTGAAAAAATTCTTAAAAAATTCTTAGAGCACTATGAAAGGAAAATTAACAATTGTCTCTTGCAGTTTTTCTGTAAAGTTGATAGTATTTGAGTAAAAATTATTGAAGGCCAATTTTCGTCAATTTTTAGCAATTAATATCTTGTTAACTATTACGAAAATTGCAAAATAATACAATACTTTTCTTCTCAGTTTAGTCCATTCTGCCCCTATGCGAAAGATTTATCATTATTTTCCAAACACCCTGTATATAAGCAGCTCGGCAGATTACAAAAATCTATAGTAATATAAATTATAGATTAATATCAAAATTACAATTAGGTCAAGGAATAATTATTTTGAAATAAAAATCTCAAAAAAGAAGCCGTGAGTAATCAATACGCATAAAGGACCACATTAGCAAAATGCCATGCTATTATTTAAATTTGCATAACTTAAAATATTTTATAGTCAAATAAAATGTTATAATAAATAGCAAACACATTCAAATATACATATATTTATGTGATAATACGTTAAATTTAAAAAAAGTGAAAAAATGAGGAAGTAGGTGTAATTAAATAAAATGTACTTTAGAAACATTTCAAAATGAAAGTAAAAATGCGTTTTAATAAAATATAATAAATATATAATATGTTTAAAAGTTGTTTTTTTGGTTTTAAACATGATTTTTTTCTAAAGCTGTTTAAAACATATATAAAACATTAAAAACATGTTTTAAACAAAAAAAAACTGAATGTTTTATTTTTTTTTAAACACGTTTTTTATCAACCCTGTTTCCCTCTCTCCGCCCGGCGCACTGCCTCGCTTGCGTTCTTCAACTTTTTAATGGTTTTAAATAAATTTTTTCGGCAGCAAAAAATTCGTTTTTCAACAGCAAAAATTTAATTCTTCCTTGACAAATTGGTGGCAGACCGAACTCTTAATCTTAAAAACTAGAGCCACAGTAATTTTTTGAAAAAAAATTATTATTTCGGCTCTTAATAATCGGAAGGTAATCTTTTTTTTTTTAAATCGTAGAAAAATGTCAGATTTCAAATGCTTCACACGGCTATTTGATATAATGCACATTAACGAAATTATTTCCGTTTTTTTATACGGAAAAAGATATCCACTTTTTAAAGTTTTATAATAGTTTAACTGCAAAAAATCGTTTTGTTATTAAGTGAACGTGATAGTGCAACTCTTGAAGAAGCAAAATCCCTGTAAATTGCTGTGCGACTGCTCAAAGATAAAGAAATTAAGTTTTCCGCAGACAGGTTTTTAGTGAACAAATAGCTTTTTGCAAAAATTATTGAACATTTTCAGGCTTGCTCAGGGCTAGATTTGTTCATTACGAGGATTATATTTTATGAGAATTTCGAAGTTTTGCGTTTAAATCTCAATGAACGAGTGAAAAAAAGGCCTTTTTCGGTGTTTTTTAAATTTTTTTTCTACTGAACTAATAGATCGATTTTAATATTCCATGTCTCATTTTGTAGGTATTTCGAATATCTACATTTTTTATATCAAATTTTTTTTCCATACAATCAATATCTTTCGTTTTATAAGCGAAAAACGTGCTTTTTGCAACTATTCGATTTTTTTTTGCATATTTTCTTCACAAGTCTCGAGTCTCGAACATACGCATTTCTTTTCTGATAGTTTTGATCTTTCGAGACTTTCTTTTTTGAAAAGAAATGCTAGTTTATAATTTTTTTCCGGTAAAATTCTACTTCTATTCTTGCTACTCGAGTTTATGAAGAAGAAATGTACTATAACGTGCATGAAAAATCGTAAACAATTAAATATCTCATAAACTGTTGCGTTTTAACATGATTTATACTATTCTGGATTAATGAGAGGGGCACGCTACAATTTATTAAAACTTATATGTTATTTAGAATGCCCTCCACCTCTTATTGATGCTTAGGGCCACCGAGCGGCTGAGAAAGCATTTTCGGTCACTTGAAACAAGTGATTAGTATGAGAAGGAGCTCGCTGTCTCGTTCACTCTCGGCGCGTCGCAGGCGAGCACACGGACATAGGCTCGTGCTTGTGTTACAACGCCGCACGATAAATGGCTGAATTTATAGGCGTGGAAAAGTGACGTTTTGACGGCGAAATTTATGTTGCGTGCCATTTCGTTATTGTTTGCCTAATTATAAAAATGTGACTTGTCTCGTACTTATCAAAGTCGTAATTATCGATGAAAACTAAAGTTATCTTGGAATTTTATACGTAAGAGCGTATATTTTACTCGTTTCAGCTGTCGGACCGTGTGTTTTTGCCCGAATATAGACTTATTTTACGTGTCTTTTACGATTATTTACTGACTGTCAAGGGAGAAAAGGACAGTTTTCATCGATTTTTACAAGTATTTTAAAGTGATCTCGTCATTTCGTTTCATTCAAATTGTCTTTATTTAAAAATGGCACTCAACATAAATTAACGTGTCATTCCTCGCTTCTGACGTCACGATTCCAACATGGCCGCCGCTAGTCAGAAGCCTTAAAAAATTTGCGAAACAAGGGCCATGTGAATCCATCAAGCAAGCTGCATCAACTTCATGTCTTTTCGGACGAAAATGGTATCCTTCAGGTGGGCGGCCGTCTCCAAGAAACGCCATGGAATTTTGAAAGGAGGCATCCCATTTTATTACCCGCAAAATGCAAGATCACGCGCTTAATCGTGGAGAGCATCACACACACTGTTGCAGTCAACAGTCATTGCTCGTGTCAATACAGCAACAATATTGGCCATTAAACGCGAAGAACATAGTTCGGCAAGTTTGTTGTTCATGCATTTGGTGCGTTAGAAACAATCCCAGAGGTTTAACGCAAGCTATGGGATCTTTGCCTTGTGACAACAAGATTAAACTCTCATGAGCTTTCTCCATCACCAGAGTCGACTTCGCTGGCCCTATCATCATGTTACTCAATAAGGGGCGCAGTAGAAAGACGTGTAAGTCTTACATTGCATTGTTTATTTGTTTTGCCACTAGAGCGATTCATTTAGAAGCAGTGATTTGTCGACGACAGCATTCATCGCCACATTGCGTAGATTTGTAGGTCAACGGGGACTATCTCGTAAAATTTGTAGCGACAACGCTACTAATTTTGTGGACGAGAGTTAGAAGAATTGTATACCTTTATTCACTCAGCAGACTAGTCGACGGTGCATTGCAAGAAATGGGTGTTGAGTGGAGTTTCATTCCGCCATATTCTCCGCAGCTAGGAGGCCTATGGGAAACTGGTGAAATCCTATAAATACTACGCGTAATGGGCAACGCTCATTCGGGTTTACATTCGAGGAGTTGTCAACAACTTTAATTCAAATTGAAATCTTAACTCAAGACCTTTATCGCCTTTGTCATCAGACTCGCTGGACCTACAATCGCTTACCCTTAGTCACTTTCTTACAGGCAGGCCATTAATAGGCATTTCTGAAACTGATGTATCCGGCGTCCGAATCAATCGTCTCGATCGATGGGAAATAATTCAACGCACAGTTCAAGATTTTTTGAAACGGTGGGCGGCCGAATACGTAGCCAATCTGCAGGGCCGTGTCAAATGGCAATCACGACAAGATGACCTCAAGATAAACAATCTCATATTGATACAAAAAAACAATCTAAACAATGAAATGGCGAACCGGACGTGTAATTGAAGTACATATTGAGACTTGGTACGAGTTGTCATCTTACGAAAGATGACTTGGTACGAGTTATCATCTTACGCACTACTAACGACACAACTAAGCGATCTATTTCTAAACTCTGCAAATTTCCGATAGACGTCACGTTAACTAAAGAAGATTAATCGCCTAATCTTGGTGGACAGTATGTTCACGCTTTATCCGTGTATCTGTTCATATTCGAATTTAGCGTGCGATTATTTGTCACTAGAGCTCAAGGAGACAACTCGCTTGGCGATCGTAACAGTAGGCGGCATGTTGTACGCCTCGTTTGTTGCCAGTTAGAGAGACATGTTCAAGCGAGTCCGAATGTACAGAGCGAGTGTGCGAGATTGTACTGCAATTTAAAGCGAAATATAATAATCGTTACAAGTTATTACAAGGTCTATTCATTCGCTATTCATCATCCTCTTTTGAATGTAACTATTAATATTTACACAATCTATAGAAATTAATGCCTTAAAATAAAGTTCTATATATGAGAGAAGCGACACAACCCCCACTACCTTTATCTTTAACCTTATCTTTATCTTTATCTTTACCACTATCTTTAACGTGTGTTCAGCTCGCTTAGCCCGTTCCAGTTGATCAGTTTCATTAAACCATCGACATATAGTACTAGACGGAGCATGCGGCGAAATCTCTTTAATTTTTTGTCTTGATGAACCTAGAAAAAGTAAGGTAAATGTTTGGATACAGAACTCTCTTTCTACTATTGGTCGAATTATTCCAGATAGCAAAGCGTGTCTCAGCAAAATCATACAAATTTGTGATTGCTTATGATGCTGGCATCTTGCCATAGATTTGTCTTCAACGATTTTGAATATACCGACATTGTAGCAACATGCAGGCAACAATATGTATTGTAGTTTAACAGTAGATAGCTGCATAATGTCATCTTGTATTGTCGGCAATATGACAGCATTGTATGATGCATATTATTATGGCAGTAGTTGAATTTTGATGATAATGACTTTAAAGTTATCACAACATGCTGACAAGTTGCTATTCAAAGTTATCATATCATGAAGGCATCCAGTTGCCAACGCATGAGGACTCAATTGCTGCAATTCTGGTACAGCACATGCTTAGCAACGCATACTTAGCAAGCAATATGCCAGCAACAAGACATGTTGCTATCTGGGATGTTTCAAGAGAGAAAAGACAGTAGTGTATTCTTTAAAGTCAAGAGCCATCACAGAGATATTAACTGGTATTAACGTAGTAAATATGATGCACATTAAAATTGGAATTACATATTCATATATTATATTAAATACAAAATAAAATTAAGAAATATGATTTTTATGTGATGTGTTTTATGTAAAACTAACACTCTGAGCACAGATGTATCAACTCATTCGTAAGTAAAATGAATGTTTACAGTTATATGCAGCATATGAAAAGCGAAGTTTTAGATCAACACAATTACAGTTACATTTATATTATTTATAAATGTGATAAATGTCTTATAGTTTTCCTAAAGGATTCTGAGAGACATTTGTTTTTAATTCCTCGGAGCTCTTGATTATATGATTAATTATTACCTATACATCGCTCTATCTCTTTGTAGGCCTGTTAAGATGGTTTCGATGTTATGCTCCACCCAGACTATATGTTGATGCATCAAACAGTATGAGAATTGTAAACACATTTCGTTAAATAGTTTAACAACTAAACACAAAAAGAAATAAACAATATAATTCAATAAATATAAATCAAATTATACGTTCATTTATAACAATAATTATAATATTATAATTTAAACTAATATCTACAAATACAATATATCTCCTTCTTTATACTAATCTTCGATTGAAATATAGATTTGTTTCTTATAACTGCACTGGACTGCTCTAAAATTTTCCTCCTCGCTTTTATCAAATATCAAACATATTATTTTAGATATGTATACCCATATGGACCTTGTTCAGCTGTAAAAAGGAGACATATGTATACTCCTGCGCACAATAGAAGGAATAAGGAATTAGGAATAAAAAAATAAATGATTCTAACCTATCAGAAATCAGATACATCGGAATACACGATTTCTGAACTCGTTTATTCTTTATTCCTAATTCCTTATTCCTTCTATTGTGCGCAGGGCCTATAGCTCATAGAGCTTATAATACTAGAGAGGGAATGATTTATCCAAGCAATGAGTAGAAAATGTGAGCAAAATCTGAGAGACAAAAAATGTATTTCTGTATATATTTCTGTCTTGCTCAGTAACTTTTCTTCTTTCTGCGCATGTGTCAAAAAAGGAAGAGGATAGAAAGATATTTCTGTCCTTTAGATCTTGCTCGACATCCGTATTCCCCCTCTAGTAGTATAAGCTCTATGCTATAGCTTTCTATTGCGGGCTCAATATGGCTGTTTTAATTAGGTGGAGATATCACCAATTAGATATCCTTTGACGCGACAGACGCGATGTTCTCTCATATATACGACTCTATCTTAAGGGTCGACAGAAGTGACAAGCCAACTCATGTACATCTCACTTGTGGTGCAGCTACATATCTGCACTCTATCAGACTTTACCATATATTGTCTCGCAGAAGAAATATTTGGCTATAAAACTCGTTTTTATATTTTAAAAAACCTGTTAAAGGGCCCAATTTTACAATTCTTAAAAACATTTTAATGAATAAAATGGTGTGCTCCTTATTTACGGTGCAGATACCCCGTCTTTATACTAATACAATATTTTATCTCCAAGAAGTAATATTATGTCATAAAACCTTTCTGGTTTCTTTTTTTATGAAGCTGCGAAAGTGCGTACAGAACTGGATTTTGCAAATTGATTCTTGAAAAATTTTTAATAATAAAATTATTAATACCTGACCTGCACTATATATAGTGCAATATCACATTGGGTGCAATATCAGAACAAATTTTTATTTTGCTTTTTTTTTCAAAAAAATCGCTCTGTACGAGCCTTCAGGAGCCTTTTCTGATTATTGAAATATCATAATAGAAACGTAATTCATCCAATATTTTAGAAGTAATTTTAGCATAAAGAAATTCGTCTTCAACTAGAGGTTTCCATAGTCTTTCCTGTCGATCCTTAAACGATTTAGTTGGATCTTAAGTGCTTGTATGATTCTGTGTGAATTTATATACTACGTATAGTAGTCTCTTAAAATGCGCACCAAAATAATTTTTCGGACTTGAAACGCAAACTCTACTAAACTACCGCAGTAATATCACGAGTTAATTTGATCAGAAATTTAACAATTTGATGCTTTTTCGCATCTTAAGATGATCCTAATAATACTGAAATAATAAAATAATTTTTGCAATAAGAATTAATTATTTATAGATTTTAATATGTCACTCAACATTATTAAGATTGTTCTAAGAGTTTGTTTGTTAAATTGATAAATTGATAATCAATTTAACTCGTGATATTACTGCGATAGTTCAGTAGAGTTTGCATTTCAAAATCATTTCGGCGCATATTAAAAGACTACATATCTCAGATAACCAACCGTGATTTAGTATATTGAAAATAAAGTAATCTTCTTACGGATTCTTTAAAATCAAACAAAAAGTAGAGAATACCAAGAGCGATTGAGAGTATATAGTCGTTAGTACACAATATAGTATGTTTCTTATTACTCTTTTATTCCAATCAAAATTAAACAATTTTAGAATCTTTAACCTTAAAATTAATTACAAAATGAAGCGGACATATAAAAGTCGGTAGTTAGAGCAAAAATTTTTTTATTCCTGACGTTCTTCTTATAAATTGACAAACGTTTCGGCTTTCTTCCGAGCCATCATCAGTGTAATAAATCTGTTTATTTCTCAAATCCCTTATGGGGAAGTATTGTGAATATCGCTCATGCTGTTATCAAACTGATTGGCTTAGATCCTGCAATGAGACGACATGCTTCACTAGGTAAAATTCTAAATTTTTTAAATTAAAAACTTATCCATGGGTAGTCGAGAATTACACACTAAATATGTGGAAAGTCCACTGATATAAAAATACAAAATACGTGATCGAGATACTTCCTTAAATGAAATATTGAATAGTTGATTGATTTTTTGTTTTTCAATATAAGTATGAGACTTGTGTCTAAAATGTTACACATTAAAAAACAAAAGAATAGCCACTATTTACAATTCAACACCGAATTTTTGCACCATGTGTATTTGTCAATTTTAAATAAATTGTAAACAAGTTTTAATATCCTTGCGCTATATGTATCATAGAAAACGTTTTGTCTGTATTGATCATTGTTACTCAGACTGTCATATTCGTGACATCGAGATTTATTCTCTACCAACAGATCATTTTACTTTGAGGACTATTGTATTCAATATTTAATTTAAGGAAGTATCTCGATCACGTATTTTGTATTTTTATATCGGTGGACTTTCCACATATTTAGTGTATAATTCTCTAAGAATATTAAATTTATAGTCAATACTTTATTAAATAATGACTATCCGATTGACTTTATTTTCAACATTATCAATTCTCGCGCGCGCGCGCGCGATTAAAACTTTTATTATTTATTCCATAAATTAGTGACGAAGAGGAATACATTACTGCTACTCAATTAACGAATGTTCATCATGATTCATTCTACCTTATGTTTCAACCGTTTCTGAGAAATTTTTTTTCATCGTCAAAAATATTAATGTTAAGCTATTTTTTTTCAGTTTGAATAAACTAAATATAATAGGTTCATTAAAGGACAAAAACTGTCCAATAAAAATGTGGTTTACAAGATTCCGTGCAAAGACTGTGATGCTTCGTATGTTGGTCAAACAGGTCGAAAATTAGGCATTAGAATATTCGAGATGAACCAGTCAATCACAGAACATAGACTTGGTTTTAATTATGATTTCGATTGGGAGAATGTACAAATTCTTGACAGGGAAAGATTTCTCAATAAACGATTAAATTCAGAAATGTCTCACATTTATATGCAAAAGAATGGACTTAATTTAAAAACGGACACTAAGTGTTTGTATCACTCGCATGCCTCCTTATTGAATGTGTTTAAACAAAATTGACATTCAAACTTATTATATTATAGTTGACGCTCTTAGTTATATTTATTTCCAATGCTTGTTGTTATCCCCTTGTCATATTGTAACATTCAATTTTAAATGACACGTCATGTTGTACATACACGAAATCATATTCAGAAGAACGATATATATATTTAATATACAGTGTAACTTTTTTAATTATTGATACGATTGTGAATCGTTATTTCTGCTTCTTTTTTTTGTTTTTCATTGAGGTGAGTCATCTGTTTTTATTATTTGATATTTTTTTCTTGCTTCATGGTAAATTTTAAATCAATGCAGTGTAATGAATGCTGCATTTCTGCCAATCTACGAGTGACTTGCTATCAATGGATGAATTTTTGGTTTTGTAATCGTTGATGAAGACTCCAAGGTGAGCCGAAACGTTTGAAATAAATGAAGATAACCAGTAACACCTGAGGATTATCTGCTTCTCCTATCTCTTTTCTCTTACAACAGCGTATGACTCTCATTAGCCTTAACTGAACTTTTATTTATATTTTATTGTTTAAAATTGAGAGATACAGCTTTTCCTTATTTATATTTATATGTTTATTTTAATTAAAAGTTTTAATCCACAAATATACAAATAAACAGACAAATTCAAAAGAGAAAGAAAACATTAAAAAGAAAAAATAAAATTCATTTTGGTTTGTTCTTCTTTATATTAAGATAGTTTCGGATGAATTCAAAAGAATCGACTTAACGAAAAGATTTAACACAAATGTGACTTACAAAGGCTTAAATAAATTGAGCAGGTTTATTAGGGTACAAAAAGACATTATGCAACGAGAAAAAAAGAAAAATGTGGTTTATAATTCGTGCAGATCCTGCAATACTACATATATTGGACAGGATAGACAGGTAGAAAACTCAAAATAGGATTTCAGAACACCAATCACATAAAATAAAATTGAAATATTCACTCAGTAATTACAGAGCACAGATTGAACATGATTTTGGGATGATGTCGAAGTATTAATGTCGAAGAACCATTCTTCAATAAACGAAAAATATCCGAATACTTTCATATACATATGCAGGAGAATAGCATTAATTTACGTTCAGATACGGAAGATTTGTATCATAATTATATAAGTTGTGAAAGATCTAAATTAAATGTAACAATGGAGTTTATGTTTTTTAACTTTTTAACTGTTTATTATGTTGACTTAGCTATTATCTTTATATAACTTTTGTATTTGTTCGTAATTGTTTATTATCTTAGTTTATTATCCCCTCACATATTACTTACTTTGTTTGATCGATACGTTACACATATTAGATAAATCTGATCAATTATATTTCTAGTCCTCTAAAGTAAATATGTGATAATAATAAGAGTTATATAATGAATTCAATTTATCATTGTACTGAACACAGCTTGATTTGATCTGAAACTCTCAAGATTCTCTTTGTATGTTGAGGTGTGTCACTTCCTCTATCTTTCTTTTTACTATTCAAAGAAAATTAGTCAATTACGGTATATGTTAGAAAGAGAGGAGACTTTACAATATCAAATCTAAAAATTTAATAGTGATTAAGATTACACATCAAAGGAAGAATAATTAATAAGTTGCAATTGCTGAAGACTCCAAAGAGAGTCATCGAAATATTCATGTAGTTCATTCTGATTAAGAGGGTCTCCCACATTAGAGAAAAAAGAAGATATTTTTTTTCTTTTAACGTTAATTATTAACGTTAATCGATTTCAAACTTTTTTGCATGTTTTAATGTAATTATTATAGAGCACGTACAAATTTTTATGTGAAAAAAAGTATTCTAAATAATAAAAACATAAACATTTAGTTTGGCGATTTACTACGACGTAACAATTTTGTGTACATCTTAGTAGTTGTAATTCTTGCCTCTCCCTCGTGGGTTGCCACCTTGTCGTGGTGAGGGGGCTCCCCCGCGGGGTCGCTTGCTGCTCGTGGGGGTCTAAGAGCAACCCACGACGGCGGGAGGAGTCTGTACGCCGGGTCCGGCACCCCAAGGGGGTCTCTTTCTCTTCGAGGGAGGGATTCCTGGGGGTCTCGTCCTCTCGGGACGGGTCCCCAATGTGCCGGTAGGGGGTAGCGGCCCTGACTTCAATCGCCCGGTGGCACAGCACCGTTAGGAGGAATTTCTATTCCCTGCCTGTGCGGGTGTGGGGATCGACCCCCACCGCGCCCGGGCTCCCGTGGGATCCTCCCCCCGCTGGGGGGGGGTTCCCTCGAGGTCTCGGGCGCGGAACGCGTCGAGCGGGTGCTCCCGCAAGGCGGATCGGCCCGTATGCTGGGTGCTCCTGGCTGCGGGCTGGCTCATGCCACTGGGGGGGAAGGGAGGGTCCCGAGAGCTTCGACTCACTGAACCGGGGCTCCTCCCGCCTCGGGAGGTGCGGACTTTGTCCGTAGGGGAGGACAGGGCCGCGCGGACCTCTTGGTCCGTCGCGGAGCCTCCCCGTCTCTCCCGGAGTAGAGAGGCCGTGCGGCCGCTCGGACGTATTCCGAGGCAGGGCGCGCGGTCTTCGCCCCTCTGGGCCGCTCGGACGTATTCCGAGGCCGGGGCCAGGGGGGCGCTGAGAAGTAGTAGCCCGGTGTCTCCCTTCCGAAGCGGCGGATATCATTGCTGGTCGCCACGGCGGCTAGGGTCCGGAAGATGCGCCGCTTCCGTGACCTGAACCGTCCGTGGGGCCGCCCCGGGTAGCATCACCCGCAGCGATGCCTTCGTGATCGGAGGCGAGGGACCCCTGAAACTCGTGAGTGGACTTGCATCACATCCGCTCACGGGAAGTAAAGGGCTGGAGACCAGTGTCCCTGATGATACATTCCGGAGACCCAAGCCACATGCCAGCTCCCCGGGGGAACTCGGGGCCCCCTCTCCTGGACAGATTCCGGGGGAGGGGTGAGGGTATACCCTGGCTGGCGGAGCCGCTGCGGGTCGTGGGCATAATCCAAAATGTCACTAATCTCAAAAAAAAAAAACAACGCGGATGAAGAACGCTTATCGAAGAGCATCGAGGCGGATGGACGCCCAATTACGGGCGAAATAGAGGGTGGCGGAAATCCTCATAAGTCGCGTCCCGGCCCTGCCTGCAGCAAGGTCGGGGTCCGCGCCGAGGCTGCCGTCTCGGAGGGTGCCCTCTCGAGGGCCGGATCTACGGCCTCGCTGGAGTCCCTTGGAGGCGAAAGCCGGGAGGGCCGGAAAAGAACGGCCGATTTCGTGGTCTCCTCCTCGGATTCCGAGGAGGAGTCCACGAAAAGATCAAGAGGGAGGCCGGCCTTGAATCCCGATCATGCCGGAAAGTTCACGGCAGAGGCCAGGGCAAAGAGGGCCGATAAGGCCAAAGTCCGCCAGCTAAGGAAGGACCACCGGGTCATCATCGACCCGGATGTGGAACCCGCCTCCACGTTCGCAAAAAGGGCCAGGGAGAAGGCCGTCGAGCTCGCCCTCGAGTTCGATGAACAACCTTTGTGCGCTGTTGCCGCAGTGGCAACACGCGAGCTGACCACCATCGCTAAGGCGGCGGAGAAATCCAAAAACATAAAGGGTGACATAGTGAGGGATTTGTGGACGGCGTACACAAAGCTGTCCGCAGCCCTCAGCTCTGTAGTGACGAGGGCGGGCGATGGCGCGAACGGCGACCTGGCGGTCGACGGCGGCGCCGAGCGCTCCGGATCGGAGGCCTGGGCGGAGGAGAGGCGAAAGCTCAACCGAGAGCTAGTGCTCCTCTGCTCCAGGAACACGATCCTAGAGCGCGATAGAGAAAGGGACAGGTCGACCTGCCACTGCATAGCGGCGTCGGAGCGGGACGGGGAGCCCGGTCTCGAATGGGACTCGACGATGGAGTGGTCGGGTCTCGAGAGCTCGACCGGCGCCCGCAGGTCCGTTAGAACGCGGGGGGGACGGACCGCTCCCGCGGAGGGGGAAGAGCCGCGACCACGCGTCGTGGTCACAGAGGAGGACCTGAGGACACCGTACTTCAGGCCTCCTCTGCAGGGGATTGCGAAGCAACTGAACCCCCTGGCGGCCGCGACGGATAAAGTCGCACCCGCCGGCAAAAAGTCCCCGGCAAGGAAGAAGAAGGGGAAGACCGAAGGGGGGGACGACGAGGACCGGAGGATCGAGCGGATCCTCGAGCGGCTCCTGCCTCGCCTCCTGCGGGAGATAGGGGGGGGGGCCCGCCGACGGCGCGGTCCCAAAATGGATCCCCCAGAAGAGAGGAGCGACCACCCGCCAAACGGGGCGGCCAGCCTCCCGCTCAACTGGCGAAGGAGGGGGCCACCGCAAAGGTCGCCCCCAAGGCGAAGAGGAGCACATCCAACGTGCCCCCTCCCGCTGCGAGAAGGGACTTGCCGCCCCCCGCGACTAAGATCCCCCAATCAGCCGGGGACGAAACGCGCGCGGCGGATAATGGCAACGAACGAGGCGACCTGGGCACAGGTCGTCTCAAAGGCGGCCAAGAGGGTGGCCGCCAAGGCGAGAAAAGCCGAGATGGCGCCGCCCCGGCCGCCTAAAAGTGCAAAACCTGGGGCCTCCGCTCCCACCAAGATCGGAAGCGGAATGAAAACGGGCGGAGGAACGAAGAAGGGGAGCAGCGCCGGAGGCCCCAAAGCCTCCGACAAGAAGCCTCCCCTTCCGAAGCTCAGGCCGCCCAATTCGGCGGCAATCACCCTGACGTGCGCCGATCCAACTAAGTACCAGAAGGTGGGCAAGGCGAGATCCTCGATCTCATTGAAAGATGTGGGGAAAGATCTGCGTCCTAGGAGGGCCTTTACTGGGGCCCTCATCTGGGAGGTGAGGGGCCCGGAGAGCCGGGCCAAAGCCGATGTTCTGGCTGAGGCTGTCGGCTGTCTTCGCGGATCGGGACGACGTGAGGATGTCCCGTCCGTCGAAGACGGCCGAGATTCAGGTCTCGATGACTCGGCCACCCTCACGGAGGTGGCCGAAGAGCTCGCGGGGGCCTATGGACGTCTCCCGCAGGAATTCAAAGTGGGGGACATCAGTAGGGCCCCCAACGGATTGGGATCGTGCTGGGCGAGGTGCCCTGTAGAGGCGGCCAAAAAACTGTTTTGCTCAATAGAGGCCGTGCCAGCACCTTCGTGGGGGCCCGGGGGAGTCCATCGTCGACCTGACGTGGGCGACCATCAGGATCAGGGGATGGCACGTGGACGCCGGCTCCCTGGGGGAGTTGTCGGATCACCGGCTGATCCGAATGGAGCTGGTGTCCACCCCCGCGGAGGTGTCACGTAGACGCCGCCGACAAAAGGTGGAACGTCGATGGGCCCTGCGAAAGCTGGACCCCGGCGCTCTCGAGGTGAGCCTCCTCTCCTCCACCTGGCCGGAACAAAACCCGACCAACACGATGGAGGAGGAGGCCGAGTGGCTCGGGGACGCCATGTCGCGCGCGTGCGATGCGTCGGTGCCCCGCTGCCGTCCAATGGCGAGAAGGGCAGCCTACTGGTGGTCCGAGGAGTTGGCCAGGCTGCGTCGGGCCACCGTGACTGCCAGGAGGATGTATACATGCGCAGGCGGTAGGGCACCAACGAGGAGAAGGAAGCGGCCGCCGGGGTGCTCCGAGACACAAGGAGCGCCCTTAGGGCGGCCATAAGGAAGGCGAAGGCCGACGCCTGGCGGGAGCTCATCTCCTCCCTGGACAGGGACCCATGGGGGAGGCCCTATAAGATCGTGATGAAGAAGCTTCGTCCGTGGGCTCCCCCCCCCGATAGCAGAAACCCTGGACGCTCGGTTCCTGGAGAACGTGGTGGCCGCTCTCTTTCCCATCAGGGAAAGAGGCATCCCGGAGAGGGCTGGCCCCCCCTGGATGGACGGGGGAGCTGAGCGTCACCGGGGAGGAGATGGGGAAGGCCTTCGCCCGCCTGAGGGGAAGGCCGCGGGCGCCCGGACCCGACGGCATTCACGGTAGGGTCTGACTCGCCGCGGCCCCATCATGGGTGAACGTTTGAGCTCTACACGAGCTGCCTCAAAGAGGGAAGCTTTCCCAGGTCGTGGAAGAGGGCTCGGCTTGTCCTTCTACGCAAGGAGGGCAGGCTGGCGGAGAGTCCCTCTGCATAGGCCTATATGCCTGCTGGACGATGCGGGAAAATTGTTGGAGCGCATCATCACCGCCCGCATCGTCCGGCACCTGTCCCGGGATGGTCCTAACCTGTCCCGCGGTCAATACAGCTTCCGAGAAAGATTATCCACGGTAGATGCCATTAGGCAGGTCCGTGCCCTCTCGGAGCAGATGACCGTGGGCGGGGAGGTGGCGTTGGCGGTGTCTCTCGACATCGCCAACGCCTTCAACAGTGTGCCATGGGGCCAGATACTGGGGGCAATGAGAGAATACCACCTCCTGCCCCCCTACCTGGTGGCCATTGTAGAGAACTACTTCCGGGACAGGCAGCTGGAATTCCACAACAAACAGGGACTCCAGCAGCGGAGGGACACGTCATGTGGCGTTCCACAGGGGTCCGTGCTGGGCCCCCTACTCTGGAACGTCGCATACGACTCTGTTCTCCACGCGGCCCTCTATTCTCCCCCGGCTGTCACGTCGTGCTATGCAGACGACACACTGGTGGTAGCACGATCTGGGAAAGAGCCGTGTGTGCGGCGAACGTCGCAGTGGCGTGCGTGATCTGCTCCATAAGGGAGTTGGGCCTGAGGGTGGCCCCCGCTAAAACGGAAGCCATTTTCTTCCATGATGGGAAGAGCGGGGTGCCTCCCTCGGGCACAAATTGTGGTGGATGAAGTCCACGTCCCGGTGGGGCCCACCATCAAGTATTTGAGCCTCACCTTGGATGGTCGCTTTGTCGAGCATTTCGACAGGCTAGCCCCGCGATTGGGCCGCCGGGCAGATGCTCTGCTCGGCCTTATGCCCAACATTCGCGGTCCGAATGCGTCGGTCAGGCAGGCGTATATGCACGCCGTCCTATCCGGGGCTTTTTACGGGGCTCCGGTATGGGGTGAGAGGGCCCTCGTTAGCCGCCATATACAAGATAGATTGCACAGCGTGCAATGGCGGCTGGCCCTTAGGATCTATAGGGCCTATAGGACGGTGTCATATGCGGTCGCCATGGTCCTCGCGGGGATCCCTCCTGCCGAGTATGTGGCCGACGCCCTGGCGGAGACCTACGCCAGGGTGAAGGCCATTCGGCTTCGGGGGGGAAGGATCGTAACCCCGCGGACCATTGACCGACAGAGAAGGAACGCCCGTCGACGGGTCTTTAGAGAGTGGCGTACTCCGGCGGCGGCGATGATGGAGATGACGAAGGGGCGAGAGATGGGTGGCGGGGTGGCCGCGGGGGACCGGTTCAGCCGGGTCGCTCGTACCCCGGGCCCCCACTCGCACATACGCGCCGTCGGGACCGCCCCATGGGGCGAGAACGGCGGCGACCTCCCCTCTCGATACCGGAGGAGGCAGACGAGGATGATGACGGGGATGTGCGTGGGGGAGGCGGGATCAAGGGACCCTCCTCCCTCATCATCACCGACGGCCCCGCGTCTCGGACGCGAGGATCAGCGAAACGGCGACGGGCTGCCGACTCCAGGGTCGCACCGCCGCCGGATACCGGTTGACCCCCCTGCGCGCGGGGTTGTAGTACCGCCCCCCCTAGTCGCGATGACTGCGCGGTCGGCGCGAGGCCTCTGCACCGCCGCGCGCGGGGGATGCGCTGCGAGAACGTGTCTCGACATGTGGCGCAACACACCGATGATATGAGGAGCGCCAAACTCTCGATTGGTGGTGTCCCCCCCCCCCAGCGCTCGACTCAGGCAGTCCGTGCCACGCGCCGCCCGGGGCCGTTTCTCGACGAAACCCCGGGCGGGATCGACTCGGCAATAGCCGACTGGCCAGAGGGGCCAGAAGTATGCTGCACGTGTTCCTGGGAGCCCCTCAGCTATGGCCCGTTCAGGACATCTGGAGGGATTTTAGTGGGTGCAAGTCCCACATAACCCCGGGCTCTCCCCCGAGGCCTGGGGTATGCGTTAGGCATTTCCCCTCCGATATCAAAAAAAAAAAATTGTAATTCTTGCCTGAACCAAAAAATCAAAAAAGATTTTTAATTTATAGAATAATTCTATGTAAACCTAAAAAAATTTTTTTAAATCTATATAAATTACAATTTTGTATGATTTTGAAGAAAAAAATTACAATTTTTACTAGGTAGCAGCCATTTTTTCATATAAAAAGAAATTGTTAATGCTGATTTTTATTTAATTTTTTATAAGTATCAATTTTGGTATTAATATAGGCTCCAACGAATAGATCCAAGGATAAATGTAAATCGTGCGTGCGTGCATGCGAGCGTGTGTTCCATCTATATCAGAAAAATTTAAACGAAGAATTATAAAGCAATTCATCTTGCCTATGTGGGATTAAATAAATTTAGCTCTTTCATTATAAATCAAAAAGACAAATTCACATTACTTTCAAAAATCAACATAGTATACAAAGTTGTCCGTCAGGAATGTAATGCATCCTACGTAGGATAGACGAAACGATTGCTTAAAATCAAATTAGATGAACATCGTAATTACATCAAAAAGAACACGAAACAAAAGTCCGTAATTTCTGAACATAGATTAAAACATAATCATGATTTTGACTGGAATTACACAAAAAATTTTAGACAGAGAAAAGAATTATAATAAACGACTTATTTCAGAATTAATTTTTATTAACAAACAAAAAATGGATTAAATGTACAGGAGAACACAGAATTTCTAGATCCATTATACCAAGATCTATTCAAAAAGACTTGATATTTTTATGTTTTACTCCTCTAATTTATTGCATAAAACGTATATGTATTGTATTTATTTATTACCGTTTTATATATGTATTGTATTTATTTTTGACTATGATTTATATCATTGCTCGCAAAGATTCGCATATTTCGGAGCGACTCCCACTACCGCTCGCTTAGCGGCCGACTTCTATTATAACAGAATATATAGATTGCTAACTCTTCATTTTTCCTATTGTCAGATAGTATGAATTACTTGTAGCACATGCGCATTATAAAACCGCGCAGAAATAAAAGTGCGCAGAACACCATATGTTTATATACTTTCATATACTCGAAGAAGTTATACTTATATAAGGGTGTATATAAGTGTATGATACTGATAAACGGTCAGCAATAACGGTATGTTGACATGCTCATCGATAAGATGACAGCAACATAACAGCAAAGACTGATTAATCATTCCATCTTGAGCATTATAACGGAAATATGACAGCAATAAAACATATGTCATGATATTCAACCATTGTTGCGTTTATGTCTTCAGTTATGATGTTTTTTAATTGATACCATTGTAGTTCGTTGCTAACAAAATGTTACAACGAAAATCACTCACCCGCGAACATTATGCATCTCCGCCGACAAAGGGATACAGCGGAGATGTATTAACTCGCAAGTAAGAATTACATGGAAAAGAATAGAAGGAGCGTAGCATTTCACATATGAAGAAAGCTGAAAGCTCCTTTAATATGAAAGTATCCATACTACGATGAAATTCTAATTCCATCATAACAGTAATGCGATGGCGTCTTGAATTCATGCCAAATAAGTTCAAGATATCATTATGTTGCTATCAACCGTTGTAATAATATATATCGATAAACTAGGGACAACAAGGTGCTTCCCCACTATGTGTGAAATATTGTCCTCTTGAAATATGAATTTTTTTAAATTTGATTATGGCAAAATTGATAACATCTTGATAGTGTTATTTCGTTATACATATAGCATATATAGCGATTATTGTTTGGCACATGTTGCCATAATGTTGCTGTAAAATTAGCTGCATGTTGACGATAACAAGTTATCTTCAAATTGTTGTCTTTAGAATTAGAATTCTATTGAGTTCAACGTGACAGACATGCTGTCTCACCTTGAGTTTATCGAAACTAGTTGTTGCAACGATTATCAGCAAACTCGCTGCATTTGGCTATTTGGCTTATTATCCGTCGAACAATATGAAATCATAAAGTTTGTGTCAATTACATTTTGCTCTCGCATCTTGTATCGCCAATATGTCAGAGTTTCAAAATAAGTTTTTGTTGAACATTGATTTTGTCTTTGGCTTGCGAAGTATCATTTCCGAAGTATTTTTAGACGCTGAAAATGATGCTGTTCTCAGAATTTGCCTATCACGTCACATTTCTGAGAAATAAGCGAAAATTGATGTTTGGTCACTTTTAAAGTGATATTGTGATTAAAGAAATTTATATTTTGCTAATTTTGACTACACTATTTTAAAGTGCTATCTTTTATCTCCAAAATGAGTTTTTTTGTTTTTGTGCGATTTTTTATGACCAAGTTACATGGATTTGAAATTAGGCATACCTTACTATTATTGCGCTACGCGTTCACTTGACGCGAGACACTACCGCGTCTCTTGATCATATATAGCTAGTAAGTATCATATTTTGATTTGTATTTTTTTTAGATTTAACATTCCGAGATTAGCATAACAGATCGCTAAAAGATCATTCAGCCACATGTGTGAACAAATCAGTAGTAAACATGTTGAGCAATTATTGCTATACATTAATACGGGAAGATCAATCCTCAATAAAATAAAGAAAATAAAAATTTCCTTTTCTTTGTACAAAAAAAAATTAATGACGTAAAATATATAAATACAATTAAAAGATTGTTACAAATTACAAGTAGACAAAATTTAATAAATTATAATAAATTTAATATAAATATAATAAATTTCTTAAAATAAAAAATTTTTTTAAATAATAAAAATAAAGCAAGAATAAAAAAATAAAAAGAACAAAAATGTGCAAAATAAAATTTCCTTAATTGCAATACCAATCTAAATATGGCCAAAGTTGTCATGTTTTGTCTATATTATCCCATTTTGCTTAAAAATGTGATGTGATAGAATTTTCTGAGCACGGATTTAAATTCAGCGACCAAAAATCTTTGAAGGTAAATATCCTGTTTAAAGAAGCCCCTTCCAATGACCTTGATCTTAACGTATGTTGTCAAAGTCATGTTGCCTAAGTGACCTTCAACAAGTTTTAGCTGTTGCTCGTTATTCGTTAAAAAGTTATTAACAAAAAAAGTTTGAAAAAAAAAATATTTCTGCCTCAGACAGTATTAAAAACTGTTCTATACCATCCCTTGTTTATGTAATCTCTGTCCACGCAAACACAAATTCATTGATTTAGCAGAAAATTTATTTTTAACACGAAAAAATCATGCGTTTAAAGCAGTAAATTTACGTTTTTAAAGCAACGAATCACTGTTTTACAAACACAAATTCATTGCTTTAGCATAGCGTTTGTATCCTCCCAGTATTCGGAGAAGGATTGAAATAGATTTTTTTAGTCATTGCTGAATCCAAATTTTTGATTTTTTAAATCTATTTCAATTCAAATATAAGCAATGTTTGAATTCATTTCAATCCATGACGTGGGATTGAAACTATGGGATTCCTATTCCTTTCAATCGAAAAAATATTTTATGGAAAAAATATGCTACATAATTCATTTTAATCCATGACATGGGATTGAAATAACGTAATTCTTATTCTTTCAATCCAATGCAGATCTGAGAGCTTCAAATGCACTTTTGTCTATAATACGAGATTGAAAGAAAGTGAGTCTTATTCTTTTCAATCGAAAAAAATTTTTTAAATCGTGACGTTTAATTAATAAGTCCACACGTTTAATTCATGACACAGAATTGAAACAAAGTTTTTCTTATTTCAACAAGGATAATTCATGTTTTTGGAAGTAAACCCTGATGATGGGTTCTCAGCTCTACCTGTCGCGAAAAGTATCAATGGTATTATCATTCAGATCAATAGTAAAATCATTTGAACTAATGATAAAATTATACGGACTCAACGGCATTTCATTATCGAATGATTTTATTACTTGAAGTATTCAATAAGAAAATCATTCGGTCAATGATAAAATATTTTATCATTGGATGTAGTCCAGTAGGAATATCATTCGACTAGTGGTATATTAGTTACTATTGGATACGCATCAATAGGAATATCATTCGATCAGTGGTAATATATTGCCATTGAATTATTGTCAATAGGAATATCATTCGTGAAAGTTATTCATTTATACAATCCAGTAGCGCTTTGGAATTTTATCAATGGCAATATTTTACTACTGAAGATTTTATCACTGACTGGTTCAGAGATCAATCACTAAGCGTGCATCCCACGATATCCGCACAAAATACTGCTACCGTATTGTTATTGTAAAGCCACGAGGCAGTGTACGACCGAATTTTTTTGGCTGTCCAGAGCGAGGCTTGTCTTCAACGCTAAAATCTCCATCTTTGAAACGTCGAAACCATTCCCTACATGATTTATCAGTTGGAGCAGTGTCACCATAAACTTCGACAAGCATTCGATGGGCTTCAGCTGCACTTTTCTTCCAATTAAAGCAGAAAATTAGAACCTCCCGCAAATGCTGCTTGGTTAACACAAAATTCGACATTTCAAACACAGTAAAAATCAAGGTTTTTGTATGAAACTCAAAGCGATATAAACTGAATATTATTAGCAGATGTCTAACCTCTCTGAAAACGCCAAAATCAGCTGTCACTATGAACCATTCACAACAGCCGGAGCCATCTTTTGGAAAACGGACCGAATTAATTTGTACTCCTAATAATAGTATTACATATATGCATGATACATAACCCGTACCGTATCAATATGGTATCAGTATTATTATCGACAAAAGAGAGAGACTGTGGAGACCTCTAGTCAAAGACGATATACATGATAACTGGTACTACAAAAGTATAGTGTAAGATTTCCTAAAACCTGAAAATAGTCGTTATAATATTAAAATTAAATATTAGACAGTAGCTGACTGGATGTTCAGTTAAACTGGACAAATTTTTATCAAAACCATATATTGAACAGATGTATCATAGCTATACATCCGTGATTATATAAGTGTGTTCGTGGATCATCGAAGTGCAGCGGTTTCCATACGATTTCAGAAGTTAAGGATAGCGGATGGCAGTATGCAACCGGGTGGATGACCGCTTCGAAGCACTATAAAATTAGTTCCCGAATTTAGGGAAAAACTTTTTTTATCATAATTTTATGATATATTCTGGTATCTAAGATATTAATCAATAATAATACTCATTTTCGCAATAAAAAAACTATAAAAACTATAAAATTAATGTACCATTGAAAACACTATTAGCCAGTGATAAAATCTTCAGTGATAAAATATTACCATTGGCAAAAATTCATTCAATTTATAGCTATAAAATACTATTGAAAATGTCATTCATTTTTAATGAGTTTTTCAATGATACTTTTAATAGTAAAATCATGTTTTTTCGCGATTGTTTTATCCCACGAAGCGAAAAATTATCTTAAGTTGAAGAATATTCAGGTTAGGAAATATGTCATACCAGGACATTCAAAAGGAATACAATTTAACTGTACACGAACCATATTTTAACAATATCTATTGAACAGATATGTCACAGTTGTACATTTCTTAACATTCAAGGTTTGTGGATCATCGAAGTATTAAATTTTTCCTTGCATAAGGAAAGATTCAGTACCAATTTCACGCAAAACAGGTATTCATAGTCGATTCTTGCATTTAAGACTGTCTTAAGTACAGTCTGAAGATGTCATAAGTCAATCTGAGAACTGTATCAACTTTTTTAACTGTATTACTCTTAAGACAATTATTTAAGACAATTTTAAAATAAAAAAACGGACTATAAATCGTCATATTTAGCGTTTTACAGTTGATAGCTTCCTCCTTATGAAAAGTCCATAGACAAAGAGATTGAGAAAGAGACACTGTCCAACTGCACACACCATGTTATCTTTTTCACCATGGGTGGAAGTCGCGCGCCCCTCAGCAGGGGGAGAGATAGGATGAGTGGTCGCTTCGCGTGGAAAATCGTGCATCTCTCAGCAGAAAGAGGGGGATGGGGTAAGAATCACTTAGCATGGACAGTCGTAAAATATATTTTAAAGCAGAAAATTTTTGTTCTATATAGTAAAAAAAGACATCATTTTTCAAACTTTTCTTCTTAAAAACTGTTTAACGAATAATGAGCGACTAAAACCTGTTGGAAGTTACTCAAGGTCACGACCTTGACGACAAAGGTCAAGGTCATTAGAAGGGGCTCTCCTAAACGAGATATTTATTTTTTCGAGAAATGATACAAAGACAAAAAAAAGTAATTTTGTTCCTCAGTGTTATTAATGTAAGTGTAGTACACCATCAATTTATTTTTCTTAACAAAAAAACGAAACTTTAAATTACTAATTTTTGATATTTTTCATTTTTTAAATATATTTTTAATTTTTGTATTAACACAGAATAATACTATTTATTTACTTACTCGACACTATTTGACCTAGAGAAAATTTTACTACATTGATTCTGTCACATGGTAACGAACTTCTAACATAACATCATATTTTGCGTTTATAACAAACATAAACAGGCAATCATCATAGCTTGTACATATGTTGCGTATATGTTTCGTATGATTTTAAATTAAGTTCGACCTATATATTTTCTTCGAGATATTGATATATGAATGATACTAATACATATGATGATTGTTAATAGCTGAGTAAGCCGAAACGTTCCATTTCTAAACTGTATTACTAAATTATATATTATACATCCTTAATTTGCTCGTTTTTAGACCTTTTATTTTCTTTTATCGTTTTAATTAAACACGAGGGATTGTTTTTTCTAATTACTTAGAATAATTTAGTTTCTAATTACTTAGATAACGACTTAATGGGAAACCTATAATATACAATAAGCCATTCTACAATAAGCCATTAGTAATGAATCAGAAATCAGAAGCTAAAGAATTGACCAATCGTAGTCAATTATTCTTCTTACATTTGATTGTGATTGGTCAATATATATTTCTAGCTTCTGACTTCTAATTTATCCCTTAGTATACATCTTAGTTTTTTCATCTTCATTCTTATTACGTGCATTGGATTTTTCATGGATTAATTTTCATTACTTTTACAGTATATAAAAGTATAAATAAAGTATATAAAAATTATTAAGCGATTGTTACGTATATTTTTACATCTGTATAAAATATTTGTAAGTTGTATATTTATAACAAATTGTATATAAATTGTTATAACTAAATATAGTTAACAAAATGAGAAAAATGCATTTTTTTCATACAAATGTAAATCTCTGAAACAAAAATGTTAAGGAAAAATGTTTCAATATCTTAAAATTAACATTCCAAACTACAAAAGAAAAAATAATTTAAGTATCAGCTGTCTAAAAAATATAGTTATTTAATAACCTGAAAATGGTTTTTTTTTACAAAAAAAAATTAAATTACAAAAGGGCTAATATGGAATCAACGCTGTTGTTTATAAATTAATATTTATATTTCATTTTTTGTATATCACTTATTAAATATTAATTTAAAAAGAATTTGCGCACCATTTACAGCGTTGACTCCATATTAGCCTCTTTGTAATTTATTTTTTATTTGCAACTATAAGGAGTCCAATTACTTTATTAATTTTAGTATATTGTATTATTTAGATGTTTTTTTAATATGCATGAATATATGACAAATCACGTCACTTTTATGATAGGACGTCAGATTCATTAAGAATGACTAATTAATTACGTCATATTAAATAGACGATTACACCTTGCTATCTGGAATATTAAACACATTTACTTTAATAAATATATTGATTTTTGACACCCTTGTGTTAAATGTTGTCTGTAATATTATATATTATGTTGTCTGTAATGTTATATCTGTAATGTTATGTTGTCTGTAATGCATGCATGGCTATAAATTAAAGATATATTATATTTACATTAAGTAATGCATTTCATTATTGATGTGTTAAAAAAAAACTTACAATTTATTAAAAAAAATGTTTTTTTATAACATTATAGACAACATAATATATAATATTACAAACAATATTTAACACAAGGATGCCAAAAACCAATGTATTTATTAAGATAAATGTGTTTAATATCCCAGATAGCAAGGTATAATCGTTTATTTGACGTAATTAATTAGTCATTCTTAATCTGACGTTCTATCATCATAAAAGTGACGTGATTTGTCACAGCCATATAACGTCAAAAATGTCATTATTTTTGTATTAACGACATAAATGAATGATGTTATTAATTGATCACTAATAATGTTACCAATACGTCGTCAATTAGTCATTTATCTAACGTCAATAAGTATGACGGTGTAAATACGTCATAAATAAATGACATCATTAAGGTAGTACACTCACGACAATATCATCCAAAAGTTAGGTCCCATCGCGCGCTCGATGGCCGATACTCCCACTCTTGTATGTACGAGAAAACTTTTGATTGTGCCTGTTCACAATCGCGCAGACGCAGATTAATGGCACGCAAATGCGGTAACGTTGCACTGTCAATGATATATAAGTCTACTTAAATAGGTTATCATAAATAGGAAAAATCCCTTGCAAGATACATAAGTTACAATGTATCAGATCGATTGTAACCTCACCATCCGTATAACCTCACCATCATACGAATCTCGAACGCCCTGAACTGAACGCGATATACATGAGAAGTGTGGTGTCACATGTTCATTGACCGCTCACTTCAGTCGCTTCCATATGCCAAATAAAATAGAAAATTGTATTCTTTTTATGGTTCTATTTTCCAAACTAAATCGTCAAAAATTATGGAATTTTTTTACAATATTTCACAACCACTTTAAGTTCCTCTATCACATATCCGTTTTTTGTTAACATCTCATTATTAATTTAGGCCCTATAAAAATAAACATAAAAACACGACATTTTCATGAACTTTGTAAAGACGACACGTATAAAATGTGCAGTTTTTAATTGCTTATATCTCAATATTGAAATCAATATATATTGTGTATATATATATATATATATATATATATATATATATATATAACTTTAATTCCGAAGCGCCACTACGGTCTGAGTATTAAGATGTTGAACTAATA
>JAANIC010003885.1:65602-77028 GCA_017607545.1 Acromyrmex charruanus | reverse complement strand
GTCTCGGTAGTCTAAAGGCTCAGGACGCTCACACGGAATGTAAGAGATCCGGGTTCGACTCCCGGCCGAGGCAATATTTTTCGCAATAAGTTTATTGTAGTTTTTTAAGATTAATTTGGGAAATTTGGGGGGATTATTAATATTTCAGATCAATTGCGTTAATGCTGATGATTTATCAGCTCGTAATTATCAATTCTGAAATCATTACATTTACGTGGAAAAAATATATATATATATATATTAGTTCAACATCTTAATACTCAGACCGTAGTGGCGCTTCGGAATTAAAGTAATGTTATTTAACATAACGGTCTTGTTTCCTATCTTATTATATATATATATATATACATCAATCTCATTATAATTGCACAAGCATGTCAACATCTAGTACAATATATAATTTCAAATTCAAGTCATTCTGAATATTTTCAATTCGCGAGTGTACTATCTTAATTGGTTAAAAAGTGGTGCTTTCCAGTAAGGACACGATTAGACACAATGACCGCGGTCCGATTCACGCTCACAATTGTTAAAAATCATTTCATCCTTGTTTGTCAAATGTTAAACGAAGACAAACGATGCTGATGAGCGTTGTCAGCATAAATTGGACCACAGCCAGTATAAGGGTAGAATTACACGATGCTCGATTTCTTGATTGATATGCATGCATGCATATAAGTCAATACAGTGAATCTTAAGGGGTTACGCCACCTTGCGACTTCAAAAAAATCGGTTTTTTTTTTATTAGCTTAAAACCTTCCTTAAACCCTCTAGATTAAGAAAAAAAATGTCTCATGGCCATAATAATTCTCGTACCGGTCGTTTACGGCAAATTCCTGGTGTTCGTGGCAAAAAGCAAAAGCCACTAACACATTAGATCATTTTTCTCATAAGGCAGCTCTTTCGGAAGAAGTTTTAAACGCCGTGAAGCCGAACTACGAGGAGTTAAGTAGTGACGACCTTTTAAATCGATGCATAGGTGGCTTTACTCAGAACAGCAATGAAAGCTTCAATGCTACAGTTTGATAGATGGCCCCAAAGTCTAGATCAAGTGGAAAAATCGTGTTGGATATTGCTGTAAATCTTGCCATATGCACATTTAACGACGGTATTAGCAGCCTAATGAAAGTTATAAAAGCTTTAGACATGACTATTGGAACAAATTGTTACAATTTCTGCGTCGAGACAGACCAACACCGTGTTCATTTATCGGACCGATTTTTGACTGAGGCTGCAAAACAAGCTCGAATTGCTTCAAAATCGACCAGAAAAGAAGAAGAGGAGCTCAATATAAATTTGGAAGGTCAACTTTATGGCGCAGGCATCGCAGATTGAAGGTATATTTTAATTATTGATCTTAAAATGTTTAACTCGATTTTTCTCGAAACAACGTTTTTCAAAACGGGCGAACTCCTAGCGCCTACAAATATTTATCGATTGCTTTGAATTTTTTATGGTATCTTCTCACATATATAATCTACCGAACTACGTAGGGATTTTACGATAAATTAAAAACTTTTTTTTTTATAAACAATTTAGTATGAAATTTTTATGCAAAAAAATCAATTTTTTTTTTCAAATGCTCGCCATTTTCTTAAAAAAAGATATTTTTGAATTCCCCTACGTAGTTCGGTAGTTGATGGCACATATTTAAAGAAAACATTTCCAATTTTGTTCCAGGTTCAAATCTGGGGGCGGCACCGGTTCGCCCGTTTTGGAACCCGATAAAATCGGACTTTCGAGAATGGACTCTGAAGCCGCCATTTTGTAATTAAAAAATGAAGACAAAAATTTTTTTTTACACATCAAAAGACACTTAATATAGTACTTCGTTAAGAAAATTCAACTGCTTTTACTGTACGCTTGAAAAAAATTCTCAAAATTTGTCTTTTTTTTTTAGGCGCAAGGTGGCGTAATCCCTTAATATAGTGAATCATTACATACATCCTTGTTGTTTGTCTATATTAAACATTGAAATGATTCACTGTGTTACACAGTGTCTGATTGTGTTCTTGCTAGAAAGCATCTAAGATAACGTCATTATTATATCTTAAATAGATCACATGACGTCAATAATGCAAAATGACTAACTATTGACATTAAAATAACTATAGTTTGTTACATGGGCCCATATTCTGTACATGTCTACCGACAGTTGTCGGTGTCGATAACTAACGATAGCCAATGGCAAGGACTATCCTAGGAAAAAATCGCAGTTCTCATTGGCTGTCGCTACTTAACGATATCGACAACTGTCGGTATAATAGATATGTACAGAATATGGATCCTGGGATGTTGTTTTAGGGTTAAATCCTTTTTTTAATAATTCGCAAAATATTTCTAATACAAATGAGAATTAGTTAAAAATAAAGAAAAAAATAAAAAACTTTAGTTACAAAAAGTATACATTCTGTATACATGATGGGTCATTTATGACCCAGAGGTGAACCTTGAAGTTATTCTAATTAAAGGATATGCATGAATTGAAGCTAGCAATGTACAAAACTTGTTCTTTAGATGCCAAACTTTTATTAAGAATAGAAAAGAGACCGGTATTTGATCAGATGTTCTTAATATTTCAAAGAAAAGAAATACGCGGGATACGAATGGGCTAAAGGTGTGTATTAAGGGTTATTACTAATGGCTTATTATAGAATGTGCCTTAGGCCCGATTGGATCAACTTACTTTGACTTTAAGCAAGACTCGCAAAAAAGAGACAAAGACAGAGAGTTTTAAGCATTGCTTAAAGTCAAAGTAACATTGGTGCAACCGGGCTTCAGTCTTAATCGAAGTTAGCCAATAGCCAACTTGTATAACTAAGAATGCCTCTTCATGCTGACGCTTGACATTCATTTTTAGCGTCAAAACAAATCACGTGATAAAAATTGACAAATATCAAGTGTCAATTTCGATCATATGACTTATTTTGACGCTAAAAATCGAGCGTCAGTATGAAGAGGAACCTTAATGGGCTTTCTATTATAACAAATCATTACTTAATCTTAAGCAGTGACTTAAGCTAATCTCTAAAGCTGATTCTACAATGAGTCGGTAGTCGATAGTCCTAAGTCTTAGCGGTGAATCGGTGAAGTTGGATAACAGCCAACGTTTATGATTAAGACTACCGATTTTCTTAAAACTGATCAAATTCGACTTTATTCCTTTCTATTAGTCGAGCTATACAATTAACAAATAGTAGATGCGAAAAATCATAGTCACTTATTTAGGTTAAAACTGGTTAGGGCATAATAGAAAGAATAAAGAATTAGGAATAAAAATTTATAAAGAATAAAAATTTTAAGGAGCTGCGCACAATAGTAGGAATAAGGAATTAGGAATAAGGAAAAATGCTGTCCTATATATGATAGTCGGATTTCGGAAAACGAAATTTCAAAAAATAAAGTGAGGATCAACCAATTAGAATTATTGGTATACATTACAGTTCATTAGCACATATACATTAAATACAAGATTATCGGAATTGAATTTCTATACATATAAAAAGACATTCATTTATTAATAAAAAATTATTATTAAAAATATTATTAATAAAAAAATATTATTAATTAATTGTTCGATAAGTATTCATTAATATATGAGTATTCATTTTTTCAGCATATAAATATAATCATTTGTATCGTTGGGGATAAAATTGCGTACTTGTCAGTCCGAAATTTTTGTGATTGGGTTCCCCAATATTTCCTAAATTGTGAAAAATCAGAAAATTTATTTTAAATATTTTATGAAAAAAAATAATTATATCAGTAGAAGAATCCACAAGAAAATAAAATTTCAATATATTTCTTTATTATAATTGAAGATAATGAAAGAATCTTTTAAATTAAAAGACGATTTGAGGTTAGTATAACAGTCCGTTTTTCGAAAAAGTCGTTTAATGGAGAACTCAGCCACAAAAATTTCAGACCAACGCAATTTTATTCCCAACGATATAAAGTTATATTTATATGCTGGAAAAATGAATACTTATATTAAATTCTTCATTAGACAATTATTTATTAATAATAAATTTCTTTTATACGTATAGAAATTCAATTTCGATAATTTTGTTTTTATATGTGCAGACGAATGTAATGTAATTTAATAATTCTAATTGGTTGATACTCACTCGATTACTTTTCCGAGATTCCGTTTTCCGAAATTCCAACTGTAATAAAACAGCACCCTAAGGAATAAAGATTTCAATCCATCAGAAACCGGGTATTCCGATGTATCTTATTTCTGATAGATTAAAATCGTTTATCCTAATTCCTTATTCTAGTGCGCAGAGCCTATTCTATCAGAAATCAGATACATCGGAATACATGGTTTACATGATTAAAATCATTATTCTTTATAGGCCTTCTACAATAAGCTATTAGTCATAAATCAGAAGTCAGAAGTTAAAAAATGATCACGACTGTGATTGATCAATTTTTAGACTTCTGACTTCTGATTTATGACTAATGGCTTATTGTAGAAGGCCCATTATTCCCAATTCCTTAGCCCTGCTATTAAGCACAGCTCCTAATGGCCATTCTACAATAAGCCATTAGTCATAAATCAGAAGTTAAAAGTTGAAAATTCACGACTGTGATTAGTCAATTTCCAGCTTCTAATCTGATTTATGACTAATGGCTTATTGTAGAATGCGTATAAGACTTAAGATTTCCGACTACCGATCCATTGTAGAATCAGCATAAATCTTAAGTCACAAGATATTGATGGATTATAGTCAATTATTCTTCTCACATCTGAATATGATTGATAAATTTCTTATGACTTCAGATTTAGATTCAGTTCCACAACTCACGATTGAAGTTCAACTTATTCATTATCTTTTTCCAATTATAGAATTGGAAATAAGTGAGAAACAAGTTGAACCTCGGTTAAAAGTTAACTGTGAGTTATGGAACTGGACCTTAAGCTTAGACAATGGCTTATTGTAGAAAACCCATAAGATTAAGACTAATTAATGCTGATTCTACAATGTTGGTAGTCGGAAATCTTAAGTCTTAATCAGTTTTAACCTAAATCTACTAATTGTCAATTGTACGAGTCGTTTAGCTTGATCAGTGAGTAGGAATAAAGTCGAATTTGATCAGTCTTAAGAAAATCTATAGTCTCATGTCCGTTTTTGCCAATGTCTCAGTTCAATTAATTTATCTTTTTCTAATTTTAAGAATGAAAAAAAGATAAAGAGTAATTAGTCGAATATTAGTTATACAAGTTGGCTGTTGACCAACTTCACCGATTCATTGATAAAGCCTATCCTACAATGTGCTTTTCTGTTTTTCGCTATTTTTTACATCTTGTCTTTTTGCTTCTTATCCGGTTTTTTGTTTTCGCTCAGCGATTATGCTTTTGGATGTAATACTTCAGTTATTATTCTAATATACTCACGTGTTTCTACACGATTTTCCGTTTCCCATATTATAGTAAATTGAAAGTAGGCATAAACGTGATCGCTCGACAAGGGCTTCAGCATCAATTCTTCATCAAAAAAGTCATTGTATGCATTACTACATGTCGCGATATCAATTAAGCCGATAAACAGTACTAGTATATGCGAAATTGTCATATTGTTACGAGGTTAGGTTACAATATTACTAGGTCTGTTCGAATATTATCCCCATATACTGTGATTTTTTTCAATATAGGTCTGTTCGCATTTCTATTAATTATTCAGTTGGTAAATGTTCAGTTCAACTTTTTCACTTCTGATTTTGATAAAATTCAGCTTATTCAACGTTTTTTTTTTTTTTTTTTTTTTTTTTTTTTTTTTTTTTTTTTTTTTTTATGAAACGACTGAATCTGGCGGAACAAATTACCGCACTGCTTTGCAAGCCGAGATCATTGTATTCAGAACAACAATCGCTGGTGCTTCCCATTTGATGACACAAGTCGACCCAAGCATTGTTCTATCCTTGTTGACATTCAGAAAGTGACAAAGATAGACCGACTTATGTCAACTTGTGTCATCAAATGGAAAGCACCCACTAAGTGGATGCATTCAATACTACAACCGCTCACTGAGTGTTCAGTGAGCTCTTGCATCTGATTGACACATTCCGTTAGAACTAAAAATATAGACCAAAAATTGAGCTCACTGAGCGGTCACTGAGCGGTCGTAGTACTGAATGCACCCAGTGTTTTAAGTCTTATGATATATCCACACAACTTGCATACGCCGCATAAACGTGTGCATAAAGAAAATTATCCAATCGCATTTCTCTTACAAAGTTGCACGTAAAATGTGATTGGATAATTTTCTTTATGCAGCTATACGTTTATGCGGCTATGCAAGTTGTGTGGATATACGCTTATGGGCTTTCTACAATAAGCCATTAACCATAAATCAGAAGTCGGAAAATAAAAATTGATTAATCACAGTCATTAATTTTTAGCTTCTGACTTTTAATTTATGACTAATGGCTTATTGTAGAAGGCCTATTAAGCGAGGAGTACAGACTCTTGCATAACGCATAAAACATGAGGCATAAAAAACCAATCAGAGTCGTTTATTTTACGGAAAGGAAGGAAATAAAAGACTTTGATTTCATTTTTTTATGCCTCATGTGTTATGCATTATACAAGAGTCTGTGCTCCCCGCTTTAAGTCGTAAGAAATTGATGGACCTTCTACAAATCAGAAGTTAGACCGGTATTCATAGTCGATTCTTATTTCAAGATCATCTTAAGTAATATCTTAAGACGCTAATGCAGCCCTCTGATTGGTTCGTGACTTCTTAAGACCGTATTTAAGACGGTCTTGCATATAAGATCAGACTATGAATACCGGCCTTAGAAGCTAAAAATTGATGACTGTGATTGATCAATTTTTAGCTTTTGACTTCTGATTTGTGACTAATGTCTTATTAGTAGAAGGCTCATTACAATTGAATGCAACAAGAATAATTAACTATGATATGTCCATATTTCTTATGACCTAAGGAGAGAAACCTGAGAGAGGACATGATGACCCTAAACCTGTAACCGCAAAATGCTATCGCGCACTATTGCCCTCTAACAAAGTGGATGTAAACTAGCAACATCCACTTTGTCAGAGTGTACAAGTTTTGGGCCGTCATGTCCTCTCTCAGGTTTCTCTCTGCTTAAGGCTTGAAAACCTATAGTAGGTGCATTCGGTATTGCAAATCGGAGGCATCCGTTTGCTCTTTTACCTCGAAAATCATTCAGTAACTCGCTTCTTTCTGCTAGACGTCATCTCATCTGCGTTCGATATTAACATTTCTAATGCTAATCAAGCTTCGATTCACTCCGGAGTCAAAGATCGAGCTCGCAGAGCTAATGCAGATTTTCACGCTTAAATTAAATTCATAACCTGTATATTTATGATAATGTTAACAAATAGAAATTGATGGAATACATTATGTACAATATTTAATGAGGAAAGTAAGTTTTTAATTCTTTTCCTCTTAATAATGTATTAAAGACTAACGAATATAAATCAATAACTTATAAATTGAAGAAATTTATTTTGCAATGTAGTATTTTCTTTTAAGAAAACATACTTTGCATATGAGTCTGCTATATTCATGTGTAATGATCTATTTTTAGAGTATATAAGACTATTATCAGTTTCTAATAAACTCAGCAAACGAGAATGGGTTGAAATGGATTTAAATGGATTCAGATTTTCAGAACTACGGATGAATGTTAAAATGAATCCTTTTTAATTCTGAATGCATTTTTATTCATTTATAGAAATTGCATAGAGCATATCTCTATGTCTTTCAATCTAAAAATAATATTAGCCTTTTCTGTGCATCGTGAATACTACTTAATTCAGAATTGTAAATAGAAAGTACAGTTTTTTTAATTCAGTTAAATTCAAAAATAATATTAGCAATTTCTGTGCAACGTGAATACTGCTCAATTCAATATTCTGAATATGTAATGCAGTTTTTCAATCTAATTGAATAAAAAAAAATTTATTCACCGTAAATACTACTTAAATTATTTAAAATTATAAGTAGGAAATTTTTCGTTTTAAATTAAATTCAAAAAATTGTAACGTAAAAATAATTGAGCTATGTTCTTTTGTTTCTCTTTGATTGAAGTAAAATGAATGATCGATGTGAATACTCAAACCAAGTCGAACACAGCCCGAATATTACGCTGATCACGGCGCGCAACATCGACCAGGCGAGATTAGATTATACGTCACTTACTCAATGTTGCCTCATAATAATGTAAATTGTTTATATTTTATTATATCTGTTAAATGATAATATTTTTATTATATCTATATAATTTCAGGCACTCATTTAGCTGACTGTAATTGAAGTAGAGAATGAATAATACATTTACCAATTAAAAAAGTGGTGTCCCAACAGAGAAAAAAACGTTTCTTTAAAAAAACGTTTTTAAACGGTTTTTTAAATGTTTTTTTAAACGTTTTTTTAAACGTTTTTAAAAACTTTAAAAAAATGTTTAAATAACGGGATTTGTTCCTATTTTTTCATTTAAAAAATGTTTATTTAAACGTTAAAAAAAAATGTTTATTTAATGTTAAAAAAACATTTTTTTAATATTTAAAGGAAATGTTTGTTTACTGTCAAAAAAAAAACGTTATTTTAACATTTAAAGGAAACATTTTTTAACGTTAAAAAATGTTTTTTAAGTGTTAAAATTATTTGAACAAAATTAGCAAAAATATTGTACAACGCAGAATATCTTTTGTAATTTATTATTTTTTATCGATAGTACATTTTGCTTTAGACAACCAATTTTATTAATTAATAGTAATTTTTAATTATATTTTTTATCTTTTTTACTTACTTAGTTTCGAACTTGAGATCTCAGGGTTATGAGTCTCATACCTTATCCATTACTTATAATTATCGATGGACACAGTTCTTATTGTCCATAAATGATACACTTAACGCAATTATGTTGGGTTAACTTCTCTTCTGTGTTTATTTTTTTATTCCGATCCGTTTTTTATTTATTTGAATTTTAGAAAATAATACAATTTTTTTAACTTTTATATTAAACATCAAATAAACGTAAAATAAATTTTTTTAACATATTTTAAATAAATAAATAATGTAAAACAAACATTAAATAAACGTAAAGCTTATTCTACAATGTGCTTTTTGTTTCTTGTTACTTTTTACTATTTTTTACATCTTGTCTTCTTGTTTTTTATCTGGTTTTTGTTTTATGTCGCCCGAGATAAAAATTAACGAACTTTGAAAAAAACAAGAAATACGTAGCAAGAAATATAATTGTCGATAAAACGCAAAGGAGAAAAACGCAAAAGGTAAAAAGTAAGAAACAAGAAACAAAAAGCGCATTGTAGAACAAGCTTCAAACAAACGTTAAAAAAGTGTTCCTTCAAACATTATTTCAAACGAAAACTTAGTGTAAAGTGAACATTTAATAAATATCAAATATACGTTTAAGAATATTCTATTGAATCATTATTTCAAACAAAAAATTAATGTAAAACGAACATTTAATAAACGTTAAATAAACGTTAAAAAAATCTTATTTTGGAACCAAATCATAAAACGTCAAATTTATTACGAATAAACGTTTAAAAAATATTTAATATACATTAAATAAATGTTATCCTAAAAACAAATCGTGAAATGTAAAATTAATGAAAAATAAACGTTTAAAAAACATTTCCTCTCTATTGGAGTATAATGGTCCAACATAAAATAAATGTTTAGAACATGTTTCTTCAAGCCATTATTTTAAATAAACAATTGATGTAAAAAAACACATTTAATAAACTTTAAATAAGCATTTAAAAAATATTTCTTTAAAATATTGTTTCAAATGAGTAATTAATGTAAAACGAACATTTAATTAAAGTTAAATAAATGTTTAAAAAATGTTACTTCCAAACGTTATTTTAAACAAAAAATTGGCGTAAAATTTACATTTAATAAATGTTAAATAAACATTCAAAAAATATTTGCAAACATCATTTCAAATAAATAATTGATGTAAAATGAACGTTTAATTAACGTTAAATAAAGATTTAAAAAACGTTTTTTTCATCGTTATTTGAAGTAAAAAATTAATGTAAAACAAACATTTCGTAAACATTAAATAAACGTTTAAAAAATATTTCTTCCAAATATCATTTCAAATGAATAATTAATGTAAAATGAACGTTTAATTAACGTTAAATAAATATTTAAAAATTTCTTCAGAACATCATTGTAAACAAAAAATTAGTGTAAAATTAACATTTAATAAATGTTAAATAAATATTTAATAAATGTTCCTTCAAAACATTATGTCAAACGGAAAATTAATGTAATGAAACAAACATTTATTTAACATTAAATAAACGTTTAAAAAACATTTCTTTGAAACATTATTTTAAACGCAACATTAATGTAATATTAACATTTAATAACCATTAAATAACCGTTTAAAAAATGTTATTTTGAAAATGAATCATAAAACGTAAAATTAATTACACATAAACGTTTAAAAAACATTAAATAAACGTTAAGTAAATGTTATTTTGAAAACGAATCGTGAAATAAATGAATAATAAACGTTTATAAAATGTTTAAAAAAACATTTTTTCCCCATTGAGGAAAAAAATCATGTAGAAGTCACGTAGAAGACTCATAATCCAGAAGTGCCAGGTTCGAATCCGATTAAGATGCGTTTTTTAATATCAATTTGAAGTAGTTAATTTCAGGTAATTATTGTAAATGTCTTATGAATAAAATTTGTAACCCTTAAATATGAATGATTTTTTTTCGAATATTAAACTAATGTTAGCTCGGATTCAATCCATTTCAATCCATTTTCAGGGATTTAAAGTACGCATTAAAAAAATTTTAATCCATTTTAATTCATTCTCGTTTGCTGGGGTATTGTCCCATGACAGTCGGAATTTCGAAAAAGTAATAGAGTAGGGATTACCCAATCAGAATTATTGGGATGCATTAGGGGCTCCGCACAATAAGAATTTGACCTATCAGAAACTGCGTATTCCACAATACATGATTTCTGTTAGACTCAAATTCTTATTCTCTGTTCTCTGTTCGCTGTTCTTTTTATTGTGCGGAGCCCCTTACTGTTCCGTGTACACATATACGTTAAATACAAGATTATTGAAATTGAATTTCTATATGTATAAAAAGAAATTCATTATTGATAAACAATTATTTGATAAATATTCAATAATATACAAGTATTCATTTTTCCAATATATACATAAATATAACCATTTATATTGTTGGGGATAAAATTGCTTGTTGGTCCGAAATTTTTGTGGCTGAGTTCCTCATGGAGCGACTTTTTCGGAAAACAGAATGTTATTCTAATCACAAACCGTCTTTTAATTTAAAAGATTCTTTTATTATCTTTTATTATAAAAATATATCGAAATTTTTATAAAAATTTATTATAAAAATATATCGAATTAA
>JAANIC010003885.1:49704-65387 GCA_017607545.1 Acromyrmex charruanus | reverse complement strand
AGTGAATACTTATATATTACATCATAAAAACTTATATATTAATAAATTCTTATAAATTATTTATTAATAATAAATTTCTTTTTGTATAGAAATTTAAATTTTATAATCTTGTATTTAACGTACATGTACAGACAAACAGTAATGCATACTAATAATTCTAATTGGTTGCTCCCCACTCCATTACTTTCCCAAGATTCTGTTTTCCGAAGTCCGACTGTAATGGAACAGCACTATCATGTAGAATATACATACAGACATATACATGTAGAATGGACTACCGATAGCAATGGGGGTAGATGCACGAGTAGAGTGGAAGGCAGATAAATGGATGAATATTTTTTCTCTGTTTACTAAGGCTGTGGTCAAAGTCTCGCTACAAATGCTTTGAAGCATTTGATGACCAATTAGAAGAAAGAATTTTACAAACTGACCAATTAAAAAACGTTTCAAAGAGTTTGCAGCATCGCGTTGACCGTATCCTAAGCCTCAATGATAGTTGTTGATCCAGTGGTACTGCTCCAATCAGGCTTAATGAAAGAAAGAACGTTCATTCATTCAAAGAGAATCGAGGAAGAGTGGAGCGAACTCATCCAGAAGCCGCCATTTTTAGTGCATTGTTGAAGTGAGTGGGAAAAGTGTTTTTTCATTATCCAACCAGAAGCTATCACAGCTAATAGCATTTTCGGCCCGATCGAGTTTGCACTAACCTGGATTGAAGTAATGATGTTTCGTGCTCTCCTATTGGTAGAGCATGTAACCAATAGCGAAGCATTTTCTAACCCAAGTTATAAAGGCCATTTTACATTGGTCGTAAACGTCGCAAGTCACAAGCTTGTTGCTTCAGCCAATAGGATGCTTTAATTTTAAAGTCGCATGATGTTTACGACGCTTCCGACGTTATGATACGACCAATGTAGAATAGCCTTGAGGTTATCTTCAGGGTAATGATCATATAACTTTTTCTCTAGGGTGGAAACATAAAAAGTGAAAATTCTTTGTATATGTGTGTATATGTACGAACATACATACATAAATACTTTCACTTTTCACATTTCCGCTCTAGCGAAAAAGTTACATGATCGCTACCCAGAAATCAAAAGACAAAGATAGCCTTATGGATTTATCGCTTCTGCAACACTTGCCGCATGGCGGAAGTTAATATAGTTGGTACTTACATCCTGATCCAGTTTAAACTCGGTAGAAACTAGGCCAGTGATATTAAGGATCGACAGGAGAGATCCGTGGAGACCTCTAGTCGAAGATGAATTTTTTTATATTGAAATTATGGCTAAAAATACGCGTTTTAATTGCGATATTCGTAATCAAGAAAGGCTCCTGAAGACTCGTATAGAGAGATTTTTTTTGTAAAAAAAGAAAAATAAAAATTTGTTCTGGAGGTCGATTGTGATGTGGATTTTAAAAGAAGGTAAAAATTATAAAAGTGAGCAAAAATTATTAGGTATTGACCAATTAAATTATGAATACTCTAGTGAATTTGCTCACTTTTGTAATTTTTATCTCACTTGAAGATACACAATCGACCTCCTAATATCTCATTCGATGTATACTATAATGCAGTTGAGGTGTACATGATCTTATTAATAAAAATTTTCCAGGATCAATTTGCAAAGTCTGACTCTGTACGAGCCTTCCTAGCAATATAACAAAGAAATCCCAACAGGTTTCATAAGGAAATATTATTTCTTCGAAGAGAAAAATGAACATAACTGACCTAGATCTGCACTTATAAAATGCGCATATCCTTACTAAAATTAAACTAACTAAACTAAATATAATATGACTAAAATATAATATGAATCGCGTTTTAATTGCGATATTCGTAATCAGAAAAGGCTCCTAAAGGCTTATACAGATTTTTGTAAAAAAGGTATAAATTTGTTCTGATATCTCACCCGATGTGTACTATAATGCAATTAAGGTGTACATAATATTATTTTAAAAAATTTTCAAGAATCAATTTGCAAAATCCGGCTCTACGAGCCTTCTTAATAATACAAAAAAGAAATTTCAACAAGTTTCATAAAGAAATAATATTTCTTCAAGAAGAAAAATGAGCACCTAGGTCACCAGAACTGCACGTTCTGTTACAGCTGATTGCTGATCTTCACATTGAGTTGAACAAAGAAAGATAATAGGTTTCCTTGTCTTTCTCGATGGGATTGACAATTCTCGCCTTCGGCGTGCCGAGAGTGGCTGAAAGCTAATTAGACAGCATGAGACAACCTGTTGAAAAAAAACTTTCTTTCGATCTGTCGCACTTAGTAGAAACGATCGAAGATCGAAAATGCTTTCTCAGCGATTTCGGCTACTTGATGTGTATCAATATAAGGAGCGGAGGGTATTCGAGATAACATATATGTTTTAATACATTTTAGTAATCATATACCCCTCCCATTAACGTATACTAGCAAAAATGATTTCAAAACGCAATAGTTTATGAGATATTAATTATTATTTACGATTTTTTATGGGAGTTATATACTGCGTTTATAAACACAGTCTGTAAGAATTCCATATGGTCGTGTGCGTAAGGTGCGAGATCAGTATGCTGGAGATCCGTTCTAATCCTACGTTTTTTTCCCTTTTTCACATATTTTTTCTGAAATAAAGTTATTAATAAACATATTAGTGCGAGCATATTTTTATATAATTATTGAATTTATACGTGTTAAAGTTTTAAATCAACAATCAAAATATAGTCAAAGTTAGAAAGAATATAGATAAAATTACTAAAACCATATCAGAGGTTGGATACAATATAAATAAATTAATTTATTAAATTTTCATTATGTCAGTGAGTAGTAAAAAGTTCAAATTGGACCTACACTTTATTGAAAAGCGAGAAAAATTGGAATCATGAGTTAAAGTATTTATAATTATGTTATATGAAGTTAGATGATGAAATCAACACACTATTTTATCTCTTTCCCGGTATGTTTTTTGTTACATCTAATAAACAGAAGATGGAATAACAGAAATAGCGATAATGTCTTCCCGAACGCATTCGTCAATTTCAATTTCTATTTAAAAGTTTTGTTTGTGAAAATAATTTCAGTATCAGGAGAGTGGCTTTTTATCTCAACACATAAATAAAAGCACGTGTAGCGAGATAAAAAGCTAATATTTTACAATGAAAGCACAGTATAAACTAAATTAAACTTTAAATTAATTAATCTACATTTGGGTATGTAATGTATGAGGAAGTTATTATTAAATTAGTAAATTATTGAAACAGGTTTTAATTAAAAATATTTTTTGCATTAATGCTTTAAACATTATTTAATCTTAAAATTTTATTACTTTATATATGTGTATAATATATTTATTTATATTTTTATATCAAAATTAAGGAGAAAACCACAGGAGAAAGAGAGAATAATTCTATTATTATTTTAATATTAATATTATTTTTTATTAAAAAATGTGTGTGNATATCAATATTTTAATATATTTTAATATATTAATATTTTAATATTCGGAGGAGATCATGGCCATGAAAAAGTAATTTATTTGCTGTAGAAGGATCTGAAATGTCCATTTATTCTTTTAAAATAATCATTTAATACTCTATAATTATAATTTCCTTTAAAGTTCGATTATACGCTATTGTGCTTAATTGCTTGAAAATATTAATATTAAATCATACTGCTACTATTAATTTATTACAAAAAACATTAATTTGTTCATAAAATATTTTTTTTGTACATATGTATTTACAATGTATGCGTAGTTATAAAATAACATTTACATATACGCAAATATGTACATATACAAAAATTCACAATTCGCAGTGGCGCCTATTAGCCTTGTTCCTTATTGCTTTCTGTTACAAATGTCAGAAAAGATTTTCAGATCAAATCTTGAATAGATACACGGTGTGACATAGTGTATCATTACATCCTTGTTATTCGACAGGAATAACATGATCACTGTCTTTCACTGTGTCACTTGTAGGAAGACACACGACGCTTTATTGCAATGCAAAATATAAAAATCAGGGCTAGAATTATTATATTGAAAAGAAACTGAGCATTCCATCTGATAAATTTATTTTCATTGTAAAATTCATATTATCTCTCTCTCTCTCTCTCTCTCTCTCTCTCTCTCTCTCTTTCCCTCCTTTTCTCTTCTACTTATTTTACTACTAAGACTCTAAGAGCTTTAAATTTGGAATTACTCTGACACGAAGCATTTTTACTGTTTGATCTATTTGAATATAATCTTTTCATAGAATCTGTTATTAAATTGAATTTTCTTATAATTAATTTATTTTTTATATGTATACATAGATATACTTCAGGATATTCAATTTTGTCTAAGATACATCAATCATTTGACTTTATATAACATAATTATAAAAACTTGAACTCATGATTCCATTTTTTTTGCATTTGAACAAAGATGTAGTTTTAGTTTGAATTTTTTATTACTTACTGACACAATGAAGATTTAATTTATTTATAATATTTATTTATATTGTGTCCAACCTCTGATATGATTTCAGTAATTTTATTTATATTCATTCTAACGTTTGACTATATTTTGTTCTTGTTTGATTATATTTTGGTTGTTGGTTTAAAACTTTTAAAATGCACGTATAAATTCAATAATTATATAAAAATATGTTCGCCCTAATATGTTTATTAATAACTTTATTTTAGAAAAAATATGTGAACCAAAAAGGAAAAAAAGAACGTAGGATTTGAACTTGGGATCTCCGGTTTACTGACTGCACACTTAACGCGCATGACCGCAGAATTTTTACCTACTTTGTTTATGAACGTGATATATAACTTGCATGGAAAATTGTAAATAATTAATATCTCGTAACTATCGCGTTTTAAAATCAATTTTGCTATTATACATTAATGGGAAAGGTATACGATTACTAAAATTTATTAAAATATATTATCTCTTATATATTATCTCGAATGTCTTATAGTCCTTATACTGATATACATCGAGCGGCCGAGATCGCTGAGAAAGCATTTTCGGTCTTCGCTTGTACAGCGACCAGAGCGAGAACTCGACGTTCTCGCTCTCTTTCGCTGTCTCGTTCGCTCTCGACAGGAATCATATTAGTGTTCGTACGTATATGAATACACAACCACATAAGAAGATGGATTATATTATCTGAAGTTGACAGCTCTAATCCAGAGCTTCAAGATCCTATCATGTGAGGTCTCAAATTGGACTTGGCCCGTCACTCCTGTCGACCCTTATGTCTTCGACACATCAGCGCGATGTTCGTCGCGCGCGACACGCGATATCCAATGAGCATACAGCTTTACTGATATTCTCATTCTATAGTGTTATTGGATATCGTGTATCGTGCGCGACTAACATCGCGCTGGTGTGCTGAAGCCATTAATCCGTACAAATTAAAATCATGTTACCTAGGAGTTTTTGTTAGTACCAACATTTTCCAGTCTAGTTTTTCGGGAAAATGTCATGTAATCATTTTCTCTGCATCCATTTATCTATCTCTCACTCTTCTTATGTTATCCCCATCACCGCCATCGGTAATCTACGGTAATTATACAGTTTAGCACCAACCACCTTGAAAATCGATAAAATTAGGTTTATTTGACACATTTTTGAAATAAAAGAATTTAACAGAAAAAAGTGTTGCTCTGCCCCACGAACCAAGATATTAAGAAAGATAACTACTATTGAGAGGTTAGGAAATCTTTCACAGAGACAAAATTAGATCTATAATTGTACTGTTTCACATGGGTTTCGACTTTTCACGCAAAGCGACTCTCACCCCCGACTCTCCTCCTTCCCTTCTTGCAAAAAGGTGCACGATTTCTATAATTGTACTGTTGTTGTTGAGATTAAAAAATCTGTCATGTAGATAGTGGTGCTTATTGGTTACGCTGCCTCGAACAAAAAACATCTGTAAAAAATTTACTAGATATATACACAACAGAGATACCAACAGCGTCAGGGCTGTGTAGTTCAGTGGCAGAACGATAGGCTATCAAATTGGAGGAAAGAATAGGCCTGGAATCGAGATGAGAAGCACCCTAATATTTTTCTCTGTTGTTGTCAATTGTTTACACATCTTACCCGCTTGGCCTAACCGCCTAGAAGCACAGTATAAATACATACAGTATGGACACTGAACTTTTTGTGTAGTCTCTAATTTTTAGTGCGCATGCATCGATTTCCAACTAGGAATATGGCTGCTTTCAGTAAATTGAAATTGCAGATTAGATTAGGTTAGCTGAATCTCCTTCCCATAAAATATAATTAATAAAATTAAGTATATAAAAAATTAAATCAAATTTTTTCGGAGATACTATATTGTGTAGACTGTTATGCTGTGTAGACTGTTATATACGATAAAGTATTCTTATAATAAAGTATGCATTTATGTGTGTGTGTGTGTGTGTGTGTGTGTGTGTGACTGCGGAATAGAGAATGCGTCATTGAAACAACCAATCAGCGTTATTCCGCAAGTTTTGTGTGCTATGTTTACATGATGCATCAAAGATGTATCCAGCATGAATATAATTTAAAAACTATTAACTTCATGTTAACAATTTGCTTATTAAAATGAAATATAATTTTTTTAATTGTAAAAACAATTATCACTGTTGTAGTATTTAATATTTTACAATTAATATTTACAATCTCATAACAATTTTTTGATCTGTTTTAACGCATTTACAATCATTTTTCTGCATCGTGTGAACATAGCACAAAACTGGCGTGATGGAAAAATGCGGAAAAGACCACGCTAAAATCGCACGTAATACATCATTGTTTTTATGATCTTGGTATTTATATTTATGCACTCAGATTTTGTCATTTTGTTTCATTCGTCTCGACATTCAATCATATCAATCATCAATCAGCATCAAATTATTTTATTTACTTTGATTTTAAGCGAAACTTAAAACTTTCTGTCTCATTTTAAAGCGAAAAGAGACAGGGACAGAGAGAATTTTAAGCCTCTCACTTAAAATCAAAGTAACGTTGGTGCAATCGGGCCTTAGAGACTTAAATTGTAGGCATAAGTAACGCACAAGTTTTGGCATATGACGTACGATTTATTGCCGTCTGTTGGAGACACGGCAATAAGTTGCACGTTATACGTGAAAGCTTGTGCGTTATTTACGTCTACAATTTAAATCTAAGTGAGTGTTACAAGTTTTGTGCTCAGATCTATAGTGTAGAGTTTGGGCGTAATTTCTGAACGCAGGCTACGATCCACTTGATGTTACAAATGCTTCGAAGCATTTTTTGATTGGACAGTTAATAAAATTCTTTCTTCCGATTGGTCAATCAAAAGTTTCGAAGCATTTGTAGCGTCAAGTAGACCGCATCCCTGCTCTATCTAATTCTCTTTTCGTGATTCAAGATTAATCGTTCGATGGAATTAGGTTAAGTTATTGGTTTTGTTTCGACGCTCGAACGGTTTGAAGTTTCGAGTGGTGTAGGTGTGTGTTTTAGTATTTTCTCGTAGCACGTTTTTGAAAATAGGCTTCGACGACTAATCGCGTGACGAGGATGGAGTCAAACGAGATTGAGGTCTTCAAATCGGGACCGAGTATGCGAAGTGACAAGAATGCTGTCATCGATTACGACGAAGATAGAGTAAGGTCAGAATTAATTGCCCGGGGAATTGAACATTTACTGGTATTGCGTATTGTTTGTGTTGGAAATATAAAAGAAACTTGCGAATGAAGTTCAACAATTTATTTTTATTTAAGAACTTGACATAGAAATCGAAAAATCAAGAGCGAAGATAGATAAGAATATCGCGGAAAAGAGAATGTGCATTTTATAAAAAACATTACAATAAATACAATTCTGTATGACATCCTTAATATTACTTTTGAAGTAATAATATAAATCGGTTGTTCCATCTTTTGATAAATTTTACCTATTGGGTAAGTAGCAAAACTCAATTACATGCGCAGATTGCCAGATTTACCTAACAGGTAAAATTTATCTAAAGGTGGAACAACCGGGCCTAAGACTCAAATAATAAAAAAAATTTTTAAATAAAAGGTTACGAGTCGCAATAGGATGGTATTTTTTAACAATTTAAAATCATTAAAATTTAATACATGTAAAATACAAACATTTAAGTTGTGGATACTTCGAAGATTGAAGGTTTTATAGAATTGTTAAATTGTAAATTTAATATTGTACAACACTGAAGATGACCCGATAAGTGTTGAAATGTTTGTTTTTTACATGTATTAGGTTTTAATGATTTTTAATTGTTAACAACTACTATCCTATTACAATTTGTAGTCTTTTATTAAAAAAAATACTTTTGAAGCTTTCACGGACTTTCTTCAAATGTGTCGAAGGGTTTACGGATTATCGTCGTATCGTGAATCATTGCTAATGCCAATATTGCCAACGTTTTGTATGTTTATTTCATCAGGGCTAGGAGCGTATTTAGTGAGTGCTTTTCAGCAAGGACACAGTCAGATACATACAATGAGTCGTTTCATCTTTGTTTAATGTAGGCAAACAACAAGAATGTAATGATTCATTATGTTACACTGTATTCTTGCTTGAAAACATTAAGTATCAATGCGCTCCTCGTCTTGATGAAGTGAACGGCAAGGTTCATAAAACATTAGAATTAGTAATGGATTACAACAGGGCGATAATCCATAAACCCTTTGGTATCGTTAACATTGTTCCAATAATTTCAGCCTCGATATCAATTCTAATTCTTTAATTCGCATAATAATTGCTGTAGTGTACAATTTAAAGTAGCAATTATTTTTCATATTTGTTTATTTGAGGTATTTGGAAACTGATGTATCAGATTTTCGAAATTTAACTTATCTAAATATGCTCGTAGATGTTCAATACTATAACTCTATAAAGCTAGCAAGATTCAATCAAATCGCATTTATCGGAATTTTTAGTACACATTTTGTACTAAATTGTACTATTAATGATAATTTTGTGCCATGTGACATTTAAAAAAAAATCGTGGAACTGATAGTTTAACATTAAGCTGGCAGGACCAATTCAAAATAAAAGAATAAAGAAAAATAGTATAGTCAGAACTCAATAGGATTGAATTTGTACTATTTTTTGTATCACTAAAAAACAATTCTATATTATATGTCATTTCCAAGAAAACAGTGGCTCTGCCAGTTTAATATTTAAGCTGATAGGACTATAAAAAAAAACAACACAAAGGTAAAAATTAACACAACCAAATTTGTATCATTGAAAGCAAATTAATATTTTACATGTTTTCTCCTTAAAATGATTATTGTTATATATTTATAATCTATACGTTAGACCTCAATAATAAAACCTGTATGAACCTGGCACTCGACTTTAAGAAAAAAATTTTTTTTAATGAGCATTAAATTAAGCTAGATTTGTAAAGTTTTTTTTGTTTGTACTTTAAAGAGTTCAAAAATATAAAGGAAAAAATGCTAGCAATAAAAAATGCCCTATTTTGAGATATTTTAAATCTGCAAGCAGGTGTTGTTTTGGAATTGTTTGTACTCGTTTTAATTCGAAATAGCATCGAAATTTCAAATCCGGATTAAAAATATCTTGAGGAATAACTTCGTTAGCTCTTACCTACTTTGAAATTTGGGTATAATTGTAAGAAATAAGTTTATTTCATTAACAAACCGATTGATCATAGACATATGCTTTATTCATTTGTGGTTCAGGACTCACGAGATAGATGTCGCCACATTAGAGCGTCTTTTTACCCCATGCGAGATCATCTCCTTAAATTAGATTTATATTATCGGTTGTAACGTGCACGTCTTTTCTTCTCCGATTTGCTTCAATAAAGACATATTTTTCAAAGTACAAAGGTCCTTCATGCAAAAAAAACTTCATGCAAAAAAAACCTCAACAATAATCATCTTCTTAAAGATACAAATGAAATAAAATAATGGCACAAACGAGTACGAGTAATATTGAATGGAATTTAGATGGCATTTCTCTTTCTCGGAAACAGTAATTAAGTTCCACCGAGGATTAGAGTTGGTTGAAGTGTGGGAATTGACTAGTCACAGTCGAGTATTCCCCTCTAGACGAATGAGAGGGGAATGCTCAACTGTGATTGGTCAGTTCTTGCACTCTGATCCAATTCTAACTCTCGGTGGAAACTTAAGGGGCCGATTCTGTAACTCTTAACGACAGTCATTGTGCAGCTTTTTACTCTACATAATATCTTAGTCAGTAATGTCTCAAAGTGAGGTTTCCTCGAAGAATTCAAAATTAATTTTTGAAAAAATCCTTCGAGGAAAAAGCGAAAAGAAAGATGGAACAAATAGGTGCAAACCAAGCTTAATTTATTGCATATTAAAATTTTGTTGCATATTAAAAATTTTTTTTAAGTCGAGTGTCACATAGGTGACCTAATGATGGTCCGGAGAACTTAAAAACAATAGGAAGTTTGCATAATTTTTAAAAAATATTACATTCTTTATACAATATATATATATATTTTTTAATTGCAATTTTTTAAATAATTTTTTAACGCAAATTATGCAAGAAAATAATAATGCCGAAGACGGTCCGGATGCGATCGAATCCTCCTGCTGTGACGTCACACTGTAACAACAAAACCAAAATTATTCAGTAAGAAATTAATTTATTTTTCAAGTAAAACACGTGCAAAACGTGTTTTGTATCTTTGTGTAAAAGCACAACAATTAAAACACTGGAAAAATTCTTTTTATCGATAGTACAGATTTTTTTTAAATTCCAAATTCGATAATAATGACATCTTTCATTTCTTTCTTATATTTATTATATATCGTTGTATCTCACTCAAACCGAGTCTTTGCTTAGCATTCGTATACACGTCATTTGCAGATTGATATAAATTTTTCTTTTAAAGCTTTTAATGTTTACAAGGCAAGGTTTACAACTGTCCGAAAAAGATTTGATTCTCCATGAGATATGTTGTTAAACACGAAAATCTAAGAGACACATATTTTTTTATACGTAACTCATGTTTAAGGAGTGAACTCATGTTTAAGGAGTGAAACACCTCTTAAAAAAACGGTATTTTTCTTTTAAGGCGAATATCGTCGGAAGTATAAAAGAGAAAAAAATTTTTTAAACAAAAGTTGTACAGTTTCAAGAGTACTTCAAAGGTATAGACAAAAAAATTTTGTTTATTTTTTTGTTTAACAAAATACCCCGACCACTCATAATTTTCTAAAATTTTCAAATTTTTTTTACTAAGATTATTTTTTACGAATTTAACCATGTGTAAGTTATATTATATTACAACATATCATTTTCGAGAATTATTAACGCTTCTATATATACGTAATCCATGCTCATATGCGTAAATAATTATCGTCGGAACAATAAAATATATGAAAACTTGAAAAGATGCTTAAGTAAAATTTGTATAGTTTTCTATATGCTTTATTATATATGTATTTAAATTTTATATACAGTGTGTGTGTGTGTGTGTGTGTGCGTGTGCGTGTGCGTGCGTGTGTGTGTGTGTGTGTGTGTGTGTGTGTGTGTGTGTGTGTGTGTGTGTGTGTGTGTGTGTGGCGCGTGCGTGCGTGCGTGCGTGCGTGCGTGCGTGCGTGCGTGCGTGCGTGCGTGCGTGCGTATGCGTGTGTGTATTTAGATTTTCTAAATATATAATATTTTTAAGATACATATTAACACTGTTATTATTTCTTTGACATTTAAGCCTAATTTATAAACAAAATTGTAAGGTTCGTAACATATTCTTATAAGATTTATAAGAATTTTGAAGTGTTTATACCTTTATACGATATTTTCACAGACAACTTTTTACTAGCCATAAGGTTTACAAGAAAATATATATCATAAATATTTACGAATAATCTTACGTGTTACGATATATGTGTATACGCATAAACTTAGAATATTGGTTATAAGTTCTTACGAGTTTTATGAGAACAAGTTACGAGTCTTACGATTCTGCTTAGAATTGACCTATTAATTTCTTCTATGAATTAAAAATAATTTTATTCCAAATCCATTCTTTTATAATAAAATTATTGTATAAGATTGAATCTTTAAAAAATAAATTTTTAAAAAATTGTTGCATTTAAAAATACATTGTTAGAAAATATATATTTAATAACTATGTTTAATATATATTTATATATATATTTATATATATATAAAAGTATATTTAAATTGTTAGAAAATTTCGTATCTGAGAATCGTTATGTGTAATGAGATATAAGAAATAACCTTCTAAATCACGTATCACGTATCAGAGTCGTGACATATTTTTCAAAGAAAAGATAAATTTCTTGGAATAGATGATAGGAATAACTGTGAATAACATCTTATTTACTTGTCATTTATGTAAATAATTATTATTGTCATTTATGTAAATAAATTTTAAACTTGATAATGAAATAATTTCTAAATAATAAAAAAAAGAAGCATAAAACCACAGCGCAAGATATTCTTTGTGATATTTAATATGTAATTAAATTTATAAATTATTTAGACGTTTTGGTCACAATCTAGCCATCTTCAGTAAATTTACAAATATTGATAAAAAACGCAGAATTTACATAAATTTAACATTAAAATTCAACAGTCATAAATATAATAATAAAAATCAACGCATTCTTTCCTTTTGAACGAGTACATAAAACGTGGTTGCTGAGCCAATTATCATATTGCAAATTATGTAGAATGAGAATTGCCAGATTCTATTTTACAAAATGATGAGTCTTAAGCACTTTCTTCGCAGTTGGAAACTCATGACAAAAAAATGCTTAAGACTCATTTAAAACTTCTTGCACTATGAACATCTTACTACAGTTATATTACTGGAACCTTCGATATCACACATTGTTCAACTTTTGTCGAAGTTAAATTCTACTGGATTTTCAAATTCTTTTGGTCTTTCGTTTGTATAACCACTTTTAAACCCCGAATATTTAAATAAATTGTGATATCGCGATGACAATTGATTATGTGTCAGAGATTGTAATTTTATATTATTTCTTTCATATAAATTTATATTACTTTTCAATAATAAAACAATATCTGAAAATCTTTTAGCAAAATTTTTCCAAATTCTAAATCCGTAAACATCTAATGGTTGTATTTTTTCTGTAGTGCCTTTCGATATAATCATAGTAGTAATATGTTTTTCTGCAAGTGTTAAATCTGAAATAATATTGGGACAATGTTCAGTCCATGAATCAATAAGAAGAACGCTATTAGAACCAATAGCTGCGTTCAGCAGAAAAAGCAGCTTTGCAACTGTTGCAAGATTTTTCATTGAATGATTGACAGCGGTTTATAATGTATGATTGACAGCGATTTATGTATGTGCGCGCGCGCTGTGTGTGTGCGCTGTGTGTGTGTGTGTGTGTGTGCGTGTGTGTGTGTGTGTGTAATTTTTAAAGCAGTTTTTTTCTTTGTGTAAAGTATATTAAAATGTAACTTTACCGGTTTGTAATCTGTATATTGAACATTACTCGTTGTCACGATCTTATAAATCAAATTATTATACGTATACGAAATATGATTTGATTGCTCAAATACATTAGTGTTGTTTTCTTTATCCATAATGATCGATAATTATATTTTAAAATACGTTACGCTTATTAAGCGTACTTTCAGTTTGCTGAAAAAAATGACGAATATTTATCAAACATGTTGCAAATTTATAGATGTCTCTAAACAAATTTGATAAGCATTTGCTGCTTAACAGTTTGAACTATAATATATTGTCAAATAATACAGGTTATGATATTTCGATTATGATTAGAATTTAAAAATAACTGTTTACAATGTAAATATAATTATGATAATAATAATAATAATAATAAATGTAATATCTTTTATATTTATCAGGATTATTTTTAAGAGCTAAAATTATATTTTGTAATTTTACTTTACAATACGCTTATTATAATTTTAGGAGTGTTCAATAAAATTTTCAAACGGTTGAAAGTGTAACCTGTTGCACTAATTTAGCGCTAACTTTTGCTGAACGCAGCCAATGTTTGGAAAATAAGCTTTTTCTAACCACATTTTAAAATGATCTGTAAGAAATATAAATGTTAAATTAATAAATATTTTATGATTGTTTTAAAATTCTTAAATAAAATATAAAATATATCATAAAAATGACACACAGATTATAATTTCATTATATTTTGTTTATGCAAATTTATATTTACTTTTTAATAGTAAAACAGTATCTGAAAATCTGTTGTGAAAGGAAATTTATTTAATTATCTGAAGGCATTTTATAGATTTAGATGTTTTTACAATAACATTTATTGGTGTAAATAAGGTTTCTTGTACTCTTGGCCAAATATACCATTAGTTTCTTTTAATACAATAAATAAAGGTGACAGCAAATTTCCATTACACGATATATTGGGTATAAGTGTGTTGTTAATTAAAAGTAATGTGTTGTTAATAATATACATTGCTCAACATACTTTACTTTCTTTTTTCCTTGATTAGATAATGATCTTCCAGAATGAATTTCCAATTGGAAACTACTTTGATCAGAATTAAAAATATTTTCAGATCCAAACTGTTCGATAAGTGGTTCGATAAGTGGTTTCACTGTTTTTAGAAAATCATCAGCTGTATTTTGCAAATTAACGGAATCTTCTATTGTTCTTCTAGTTACAAATTTTGTAATTTTTCTCGAAACAATTTGGTGGGACTTTTTGAATCTTAATATCCAACTGTGAGATGCTTTAAATATAGGATTTAAATTTTTTATTTCTTCTTGTAAAGTCCATCTTTGTATATCATGAACTATGAATCCTGATTCAACAACTGTAAATTTATCATGTGTAAATTTGAAGATGTAAGATAATTTTTTCATATGATTTCCACTTGAATGTAATTGTTCTTCCCATCGTTTTAATTGACGTTTAGATGAAACTCTTCTAAATTTATTTTGCACTGATTTTAGCGGACCTTCTTTTTGTTATTTTTTTCATTAATATCCTAATTTCGCCAATATTTAACAGTTCGTCTTTTATAAGAACTGTCAAAGTCTGCGTCAACATTTGAACATTGAGGATGAGAATTTAAATTATCTTCACTCCATGCTTCTTCGTCATTTTCAATTATTTCAGAATTATGTAGTTTATAAGATTCTTGATAATCGAGATAGATTTCTTCTGTTACTTCAAACCTATTCTAGTGAAAAATGCTATCTAACAATTTTTGTATGTGTTCTTTTAATTCTATTTCTGCTTCAGTGACTAGTGTTAGATATATTGAACTTATAGATGTTAATAAAAGTCTAACAACATTAAGTGGATTGATAATCATGTCTAAAAATGTTAAACTTTGTTTTCTATCATAATATAAAAACAATTTAACAAATTGTATAGATATGATTATGACAGAACGATTGCACTGAACGTAAAACTGTTACGTGAATATTCTTATATTCTCTGTTCATTTATTATAATTATTTTGAATGTATATATGAACTTATATTATCGCACAGTTATTCCTATCATCTATTCCAAGAAACTTATCTTTTCTTTGAAAAATACAATATATCACGACTCTGATACATGATTTAGAAGATTATTTCTTATATCTTATTACACATGACGATTCTCAGACGCGAGATTTTCTAACAATTTAAATATACTCTATATATATGGTATATATATATATATATATATATATTAAAT
>JAANIC010003885.1:37000-49098 GCA_017607545.1 Acromyrmex charruanus | reverse complement strand
TATATATATAGTATATAAAATTTAAATATATAATAAAGCATATACAAACCTATACAAATTTTAGTTAAGACATCTTTTCAAGTTTTCATATATTTTATTGTTCCGACAACAATTATTTACGCATATAAGCATGGATTACGTATGTACGGAAGCGTTAATAATTAATTCTCGAAAATGATATGTTGTAATATAACTTACACATAGTTAAATTCGTAAAAAAATAATCTTTAATTTAGTAAAAAAAAAAAATTTGAAAATTTAAGGAAATTATGGGTGGTGGGAGTATTTTGTTAAACAAAAAAATAAACAAAATTTTTTTCTAAAAAATCTTTTATACTTCCGATATTCGCCTTAAAAGAAAAATACCGTTTTTTATTAAGGGATGTTTCACTCCTTAAACATGAGTTAGCGCACATATAAAAACATACGTTTTCTTAGATTTTCGTGTTTAACAACATATCTCATGGAGAATCAAATCGGTTCCGGACAGTTGTGAATCTTCCCTTTGTTAGTTTCATAAACTCAGTATTGTTTGTGCACATGATGCTTAGTGCTGCACTGTCGTTTGGTCCATATGAACTATAAAACTTTTGTATTAAGTAAACATCTACATCAGATGACAGTTCTACGAGTTAAAAAAATGTAAATTTTTAACTTTTTTTTCGATTTTAGTTTAAAGCAGGGCCTTCCAAATGGTCATGTGACCTCATCAAAATTTCAATAGTAAGCATGCCCCTCTCTATTTTACTCCCTCCAACGCTATCTTCCAGTCTTCCTGCTACACGCGTTTAGAGCCGTCGCAAGCAAGTATGCAAGTATAACTCTTAGGATTAATAAAAATCCCAAACGAAAATAAAATAAGTCATAAATATAGCTTCTTTTGCTTTTGTCTCTTTTTCGATATAGATATACATATCTATCTTTTAATGAAACAGCGCCTGACTGCTATATAAAATGATACATTGCGTCACCGCGCCGGTGCACAGCCACGAATAGAAGAGAAGGCTTGGACCCATGGTGGGGACAAGCACGAGCGGCCGAGAGGCAAGAGGATTAAGGGTCCGCGATGCCCGATTTGGAAGACTCTGATCTAAAGTCTATTGCAGTACTACCAAATTTTGTGTCTATTTTATCCTGTAAAAGGATTTTTTATTCTGTTCAATAAGTTCAGAAATTTATATCGATCTGCAATATCTTAATAATTTGACCACTCTAATATCCTTTTAAGGTATAAATGAACAGAAAACTGGTTACAAATCTAGCTTAATTTAATGCTTATTAAAAAAATTGTTTCCTTATGGTTGGGCAGGTTCATATAGATTTTGTTATTGAGGTCTAATGTATAGATTATAAGTATATACCAATAAAGTCATTTTAAGGAGAAATCATTTAAAAATATTGGGAGTGTAATTTAATTTTGAGGATTTTTTTTCTCAAAAACTGATTTATTTAATATATTACGTAAACGTTTAATAACTGTTATACGATTAACATTTAATTTTCTGGTAAGTTCTGACGTGGATTGTGGATTTTCATCCAATGCTTGTAAATCTGCATTTTCCAGCTTTTGTCATTAACATTGAAATCACTACTTTTGAATCGTCTGAACCAATATTCACATGTCTTAATTGATGGAGCAACCATCATAAGTTTCTATCAGAATTCTATGACCTTTAGCCACCGTTTTTCTTCCGATTGAAAGATAAACGCATGTCGAAAATGCTCTTTAGGAAGCTTCATTTTTTTAAATGGTATAAACACGATGTTTAGTGTTAGTCTATTGTTAGTAAATTAAATATTATGGAATAATATTAAAGCATTAATAAACAATAGCTATGATTGAAGTGTCTTTGACAACTGACATTAATGCCATCTCTTGCAAAACTCTCAAAACTAAATCACATTCCTAATATTAACTTTCAATGTTACAAATTCAGTTGTGTTAATTTTTTCCCTTGTGTTGTTTTTTTTTATAATCCTGCCAGCTTAAATATTAAACTAGTAGCGCCACTGTTTTCTTGGACATGACACATAATATAGAATTGTTTTTAGTAGAACAAAATAGTACAAATTCAATCCTATTAATTTTTGATACTATTTTTCTTTTTTGTTTTATTTTGAATTGGTCCTGTCAGTTTAATATTAAACTAACAGCGCCACGATTTTTTTTGAAATGTCACACAAACAAAATTATCACACGGTACAAAATTATCATTAATGGTACAATTTAATACAGAATGAGTACTAAAAATTCCGATAAGTTCGATTTGATTCTGCTGATTTGGTACTGCTAGCTTTACAGAACTCAAAAAAATCAATTTTTGCTCTCAAAAGGAAAGATTGAATTTCAGATGATTCGGATTATTTTAATGGTAGGATCAGGGTTAAATCGTCTGGAGACACGGTAGTGTTTCGATGTTAAGTCAGATGTGACTCCATCATCGATTTTACATTTCACACGTGCTGTTTCAAAGCAATAAACCAAAGATTATGGTTATTGCTTTTTATTATCTTTTTTTTTTGATAGTTAAGTTAAGCTAACATACTGAACCGTGCAATATTTTTTAGTATTATTTTATAATTATTTATTTTTTTATTTACAAATAAATAAAAAAAAGTTTTATGTTATTAATTTTGAGGCTTCCACGGATATTATATACAAACAAAAATAATCTAAACTAATTAAAAGACTTTCAATGTTAAAATATAAATAATGCTATTCTTAATGCTAAGAATAGGCTAATGAGAGTTAGCGCAGATATATGAGTGTAAAATTTTTAGATCGAAAATAATTACTCGATTTATGATGTCTTTTTTATTCTAATTGAACATTTTAACTCTCTTTAGAGTTCTCTTCAGTAATATTACAATAGACAAAGTCACCCATCCATTGGGAGCAAGTCATTCACAGATTAACAAAACTGAAGTAATATTGAATCTGAACAGTTTAAAATTTTTTAATTAAGTTAATTCAGTTAAGATTAATCTGTGAACAAAAGAGAATAGCAAGTGACTCACCTCAAGGAAAAAACAAGAGAAGCTCGGAACTCCATATCAATTAACAATAAGAAAAAAAGATGTATTACAAAAATTAAGATATATTGATGATGACTATGATCCGTCCGTACAGCATGACGTGTCAATAAAATATAAATATTAATTTAAAGAAAGCTAAGAAAGGTCAAGTAGTATATAGGTTAAAATCAAAGATTGTATATCAATTGCCCACATCACTAATTGGCTAATTTAAAATAATATAATCTCATTGGTGAAGCAGTGAAAAATTATTAGGAACACGCCGATGTGAGTGGTGTATGCAACTGAACTATGTGTAAGTGCGCCGCTCCCAAAATGAAGCATAAATAACATAAAATATGAGAAAGTCAAAAGTCAAATATACAAATCATTCTATATTACAATCAATGATTAAAATTTATTTAGCAACGATACATACGCATGATGCAGTCCCTCAGTATCCAATCGCAGATTAATCCTTAGTACATTTTAGTTTTTAGCACCCTTAACCCTAGTATGATATTCATGGGTTCAATGTACCCTATGCGATTTTTTATATTACTGTAACTTTTTTATAATATAATTTAAAGATTGAGATTGAAAAAAAACCTTAACTGTCCATAGATATGATAAGTCTGCAAGAGTTTTTTTGCGTTATTTTCGATGTAAGAATGCACGAAAGTTCGAAGAGAGTACTTGGGACCCACGTATGATTAGTGTAGACCTTGTAAGTTTTCAGCGTTCTGGATATCTCTTTATTTTTTATTAAATATACGTTTACTGAGTTCCGAATAGTAAGTACATGAAAATGTAGAACTAAAATGAATAATATTTCAATATAATAAATAGTAGAAATTTTATAATTTCTGTCAGTCTTCGGAGATCGCTCAGCCGGGGCGGATTTATTGCTTTAGAGCGAGTGTTGCATCATTCTCTAAACTAAATCCTAATAAACTTAATTATATATACTATAATAATGTTTATACTTGTACAATCCTTTATCTTAATACTTATATTATAACTCTTTCATTGTTCAAATAATAAAATTTTATTTATTAATTGTAAACTTAAAATATGTAGATTCTTAAAAAATGCCGATTTTCGATAGTTTAAATAATTATACTTTTTTGAGCGATTCATATCGTACTATTTTTTTTGTTAGTCCAAAGAGTCAACTAAAAAAATCCTACGGGTTTTTTAACATTAAATTAAAAAATTTAAGAATTTTTTATATAAAGTAGTCATTTTTTTGCGAATTTTTCCAATAAAATTTCTTTGAAGCATTGTAATTAATTGAAAACAAAATATTTATTTGATTCATATTTATCTATCTTTGTCTGACTTCGAGGTATAAATTTCACACTTCATTTTGAGCTAAAAAAATACGTATTCAGTTCAGAGATATAACATGATGACAAAGTTGCAAGATTTCATAAACTCTGGTGTTATAAGGAAGGTAAGCAAAAATAACAATCATACTAGGAATTAATACACACGTTTGGTTATTCATGTCCTGGATTAATTTTCATCACTTTTATAAGTATACTCGTATATAAATTATTAAACGATTTTTACATATATTTTGATATCTTTAGAAAGTATTTGTGCAGTTATATATTCATAATAAATTGTAGATAAATTGTTATAACTAAATATAGTTAATGAAATAAGAAAAATGCACTGTTTTATATAAATGTTTTATAAATGTAAAACTCTGAAATAAAAATGTTTAAAGGAAAAATATACACTGTTAGAAATGTAACCACGAGCTTCCTTTACATATAAATGAAACTCATGGTTAAGAACGAAATTAAAAGTAATGAATGATTTAACTGAAAATTAAGTTACAGTAATTACTTAACTAATGTAATGAACATTAAATTTCATAAATTTTCATGAAAAATACATTAAATTTTATGTATATGTACACAAATATACTTTTTAGTTACAAATACATTAAATTTATAATGTAATTTATAATGAAATTAAGTTTAAATTGTGTAACTTAAAATTTAATGAAATTTAAGAATTTCTAACAGTGTAGTTTAATATCTTAAAATTGATGTTTCAAACTATATAAAAAAAAAATAGTCAAGTATCGGATGTCTAAAAAGTTTAATTATTGAGTAATCTGAAAATGATATTTTTTTAATATGCATGAATAGCTATACATTGAAGATATATTGCATTTACATTTTAAACAATACATTTTATTATTGTTGTGTTAAAAAAATTTATAATTTGTTCTCTATAACATTACAGACAACATAATATATAATATTACTTACAACATTTAGAATAAATAAAAATCGCGTTTATTGAGAGACAATGTGTTGTTTTAGGGTTAGATTCTTTTTTTAATAATTCGCAAAATATTCCTGCAATACAAATGAGAATTAGTTAAAAATAAAAAACTTCTTTAGTTACAAAAAATGTACACTCTGTACACGCGTCATTTGTGATCCAGAGATGAACTTCGGAGTTATGCCAGTTAAGGAATGCGCATGAATTGATGCCGGTAACGTACAAAACTTGTCCTCTAGATGTTAAACTTTTTTTTAGGAATAGAAACGAGACCGGTATTTGACCAGGTGTTCTTAGTATTTAAAAAAAAAAAAAAAAAAAAGTGCAGGACACGAATGACCCACAGGTGTGTATTAAGTTAAAATCATTCTTCTGCGTATATATTATATATGAGCAATAGAAATTAAAGGCTTATTTGGAAATCTTTCAATATCAAGAATTTGAATATTTTTTCAATCAAAATAATGATGAAAATTAATTTTGTGATCCATGATAATTGATTGATTGTTAATATTTCTGTTATATGGTTGTGATGTTTAGATATTCTACATAATTTTCTACCTATTTGTTCAACGCATCGCAATCTTTGCATAAGATTATATTAATGATACTTGTGTTAAAATATTTTGAGAGAATGTTCTTGTAAACTTTTATAAATCTATTAAGTGTGTGTGTTTATTTAGCCTAAAAGAAAAGAATAATTTCATTTCTAGTCTTAAAAAAATCACGAATTTATCCGCATTCAAAGAATCATAAGGTAACAAAAACCATGTTAATGACTTCTTGTTAGATTCATTATTCTTATTGTTTGTCTATTTTAAAGATAGTTTATGGAACAAATATTTCAAGTGTGAGTTAATTACAATATATAAAAAATTAAATCAACTTGATTATTATTTATTAAAGTATTTATTATAAACTTAATATTTTTATGAAATTTCGGATTTGAAAGTAAGACAGCTCGACTATTTCGGTTATTACACTTTTTTTTGAATGGTAGAGTGCGATGAAAGATAGTTAAGGTAACGACCCTTTCATTAGTCTGTTTTTAATGCTATGTTTTTAATATTTTATATACAGAAGCTATGCATTTCGCGAGTTATTTCCATGTTCAGATCTATTATTAACATGCCAAAATTTCGTGAATATTGCAGTTCACTTCATTGGAGCGAGGAACAGTCTAATCCGAAATATTCACAGAATATAAGAGTTACAACATTCAAATAATCATTAAATATTCCATTCATACAATGTTTTCAGAAAATGTTCCCTATACCATATTCAAAATTATAATTTTCCCAGAAATTCCAAGTCTGGAGATACTGGAATTAATTTTTAAGCGAAGTTATTCTGTCTAAAATATATTTCGTTTTCTTTTATTTTGGAGCTTAATTTTGGGGATTTATTTCGCAGGCGAAATGCTGACTTGCTTCTTTCCTACATGATTCTTATTTATGAATTAATGCATCACTCTTATTAACATAGATCTCTTATCATCGTAACTCAAATTCGCAAGAGGTCAAAAATTTAATACTCTTCGCTAATTTTTTTCTTTAACGTCGAATCTTTTATTCTGTTTAGCAGCAAATCGAATTTAAAATGGGGGGGGGGAAGTCCAGGTTGCTGAATCCGCCATACTAAAAAAAATATACAGTAGTGCTATAATGAAATCAAATACACCAGACTTTTTGATTTTATTTTTTGGCTTTTATTTTTCTCTAAGATAGCGCAAAAAAAATTCAAAAATTTAATATTTTTAAAGAAATACCAATACGTGCGATTGTGAGAACCTGCACAGTCCGCATCGCGCTTCAAGTTTCTTTCTATTCTTGTCCAGCTAGTCTTCCCACTACACCGAAATAAAAAAGCGCATAGCTCAGAATTAAGAATTATTTATCAGCTTTCAAACTCCGCAAAAAAATTTGATAATACTTCAGATTAGGGAACCCCTTCCAATGACCTCGACCTTGACATATATTGTCAAGGTCGTGACCCTGAGTAATCTGCAACAGGTTTTAGCCATTGCTCGTTACTCATCAAAAAGTTAAGAAGGAAAATTTGAAAAATGATGTCCTTTCACTATATAAAACAAAAATTTCATGTGGAAGTCGCGCGCTTCTAAGTAGGGGGAAGGATGGATGTGGGGTGAAAGTCACTTCGCGTGAAAAGTCATTATGTAAGCAAGGAAGGGTACAAAATATTATAATTTTTAAAATTATATATGTATAGTAGAAATAAAACGTTATTTTTCAAGCCTTTTTTATTAATAACTTTTTAACAAATGACGAGCAACGGCTAAAACTTGTTAGAGGTCACTGAGAGTTATGATCTTGTTGACAACATATATCAAGATTAAGGTCATTGGAGGATCTCCTAATCTAGAGTATTACCAAAAATTTTTGAGTTTCGGTTAGCAGGAATCTTAATTTAAAGATGGGGGAGGGGGGGCTGAGTGGATGTCTCATCGCTCAGTGCGATTGACTCGCGATCTGTGGATCCGGGTTCGATACTGGGTTCGATACCGAATTACATACGGAATTCGATTATTCATCATGCTTACGCGTTTGTCCACATGAATTGTCTTTTGTCCACTTTTTAAAAAAGAGTTATAAACAAATTAAAATTAAACAATTCGTCACTGTATACGTAAATGCGTTTACTTCCTAATTACAAAATTTGGGATTTGATTGTCCACCATGCTTACGTGTTTGTCCACGCGATTTTTTTGTCCACTTTTCAAAAAAGAGTTATAAACAAATTAAAATTAAACAATTCGTTACTGTACACGTAAGAATGCGTTTACTTCCTAATTATTATAATATATAAATTATAATACGTACGGGATTCGATTGTATCCACCATGCGTATGTGTATGTCTAGGCAATTGTCTTTATTTGTCAGTGATGAATTATTTAATTTGTTTATAATTTTTTTTTGAAAGATGAATAAAAGAAAATTACGGGTGGAAATGCATACGTATGGTGGACAATCGAATCCCATATGTAATTTGGAAGATTCACAGGGAGGTGCTAGAATTTTTTTATTTATTTATAATTTTTTTTTATGGTGGATGAAAAATTTTGTTTATGAACAAATGTGGACAAATAATAAACAATCGAATGCGATGTAGATTTTGTCAAAATTCGTATTTAGAGGTATCAGATTCACAGATCTCGTCAATTTAATTCGCGATATTATCACAGTAGTTTAAGTGTGTGTACAAAAAACCAATTTGGCGCGCAGTTCGAATGACTATAAATACTCGTATGATATATATAATATATATGCATGTATAGTCATGGGCAGAAATGGGAAGGAGGGAAAGGGGGGAAGGGGAGAGGGGGGGGGGGGAGAGAGGGGGCTCGATTTATTATACTTTATTTATCTATGTATTCGTTTGTTCCCCCATAAACGTCTCTCAATGTAAGATGTCAATCTATCTGAGGATACTACTTTACTTTTATATTTGTACACGACTTGCGAATACACGACGTCGCTTAATTTCTTTATTACACAATACGGCTTTCCCAATTACTTTGCAAATTCAGAGTTCTTCTTTTCTTTCTTTGAAGATTATATTGCCAGACTTTCTGGAGTTAAAATGATGACGACACTTCCACACGAAGCGATATGGCTGAATCGACACGACTGGTAATACTTGCGGATGAATTAGCGAGATTAGTGGCACTCGCGACGAGACCGATGCGATTGACTATATTCATGACACAACTATTAATGAGGTTAGTGGCATTCGGGACCGACGCGATCGATAATATTCGCGACAGAACTATCGCTAACGCGGGAGGATAGAGCGTTACATTCGTAAATATTATTGGAGGGACTTAGCTAATTCATGAAGATTCCGCGCAGTCTATTCTGAAGTTGAAAAATATCCATCTCGCCGCCGCAGTATCGCCGCGAACTTCTCCTTATCTATGCTTCCTGTCTGTCACATGTCGTCGACGTAGTCGAATCCTTCTCCGGAGTAACGAGTCTCTTTTTGTGTGAAGATCGCAATGTGTCATGGTAATTCACTCGGTTCGGTCGTCAGTCGCTCGTTCAATCCGTTCGCACAGACGGGCCCAAAATGTTGTGCCCGTGTGGCCGATTCGCGAGGTCACTCTTGCGTGGACGCGTTTGCGCACTTCCGAATCGCAGAAATAACGAACACGAGTGTAACAGAAAGGATAAGAAACGTTTATTAACAAAGAGAACGGAGAACACAGAACACAGCAAATAAATAGTAATGAGACACGGCGACGGCCTCACATCCATCTGAAGATCTTATTAAAAAGTTGAACGGCTAATTGCTTTCTTCAATACACCACGGGTGTCAGCACGAGTATAACAATACATTACGTATACTATAGTATTTCTCTAGTACTTCGTATACGTTTCTTTTCAAGAATACATACGAAAAAAAAAGGATTAACAGTAGGAGCTAATATGTATTGTGACGTGACGTTTTTCGTCTTTCACTTTATCGCGGATAAGCGATTCTGGGTCCTCCTGGCTCGTGAGGGCGGACAACAAACGGGCGCTACGTTGTGTGCCACCTTAAATTTATTTTTATTTATTTTTTCTTCTATATTTTTTTTGCATTAATTTTCTAAGAATCGTTGCCAGGAGAATCGGTAGCTGTGCGTTGATTGTGTCGAAGCTGTCTCATCCGATTGCCAGCAGGGAAGAAGACCGCCGAAGAGGATTGTCGAGGAGGCTTCGGACTATGCCCCAATGGCGGGGGCGCGTAGGTCGTATCGCTCTTTTTAACTTGCTATTTGCATTTATTATTTACGTCTTTTTAGTGCCGTTCCTGTTTTATAGAGAAAGGATGCAGAGACGTCAGGATGAGGTAGCTTCTCAAGAGGATAACCAGCTAGAACGTTCGCCGAGAAGACTACGGCGGACTCGGACTCGAACCAAAGGAACTACTTAAAGCAGGAAAAGTTTCGTGCGAGACGAGAAGAGTCCCGGCGAGAAGACTGCCTGGGCGAAATTCGAATTCCGCGCCAAGTCGCGAGAAGCTACGTCACTGCCACGAGCCTACGCGATTCGCGCGAGTTGCACGACGTCGCTATCGGCCAATCAAGCGCCGGGAGGCCTCGCTCCCGAAAAGCTGTGCATCCCTCGCCGGGACCTGCCGATCACTTGCGTTGTGGCACGAACCTGGTGCAAATTGTGAGAGGACGCAAGATCCATTGAGGATAAAGAACGAGCTATCGATAACGAAAGTGAGGCGAGTGGAGATAGAGGAAGGAGCTGAGAGGAGATATCGAAGGGACAAGGAGGAATCGTCGGTGTGACAAGCGTAAAAATTCTGCCGACAACGTGATCTCGAGCGAATAGTACGTGCTGAATTTGAGCCAAAAAGCTGAGGCCTGTACAGGGAGCCGTGAGTAATTAATCTTTTAGTTGCCGCTTGCCATTCGCTCGAATCACACAGATTTTTGTATTCAGTTTGCGTAAAGCTTGCCGCCCTCTCACCACAGCGAATTCGCCGCGTCTCGTTAGTGTGATTGTATGTTAATTCGCCATCTTGTATTCTACGCCGGTTGAGTCACATTTCATGTAGAGTAGAGAAAATCATTGACATTGTAACGTACGACGTCTGGCGGAAAGCCGCAATTATTGCTGTAAATTGATTGCTGTTTGATTGATTGATGAATTTATGATAATTCTCGCGACAATCGCCTGTTCACGTTTCGGGTATTCTTTTGTGCTGCGTGACTCGATCACGCCTGATCATAACGAGCTCATATTCGCACCAAGGCGAAATTATTGTAATTACGATGAATTGCGTACTTGAATAAATTCTTGTAATTGTTTCCGTTACAAATATTAAATATATGTTTGTCATTTTCTTACTAAAAGGAAGTAATTCTTATTTGTTCTCTCTCCTTCCGATTCACTCACGCTTCAAATCATTCATTCTCGCTGTCCATGCGGGGCTGAGTTGTTGTCCGTCACATTAAAGAAATATTGAGAATAATTATTCGAGATTTAGAGGAGTAACGAAGAGCGGCACGCTCACTTATGCCTGGCGTCCAACTTAAGTCAAGAGAGAATTCGCGATAATTCAGTGAATAGCTACTGATTTAGAGTATCAAAGTAAAATCATTGGTTGTCGAATTGCAATCACAGAAAAGCGACGAAGTTGTGCCGTCAGTCGAGACTACGGTTACAGTATATAACTGTGGTAGCTAAAATGTGTCTTCAAAATAGAGACAGCTAATGCTGTTGTTGCGCAAGCTAAATTTATTAGCTATTTGTTTTTATGTACTATAGTAATTTTTGCTGTTAGAGATATATGAAATTTAACTGAATACTTTATCCTTTGCTGTAGAATTAAATAATTTCCATTGTGAGTGCTAAGATTCTTAGTTGTGATTATATTCGCTGTTAACTTTAAATAATTTTTGCTGTTTGAACTATTTTATTAAATTAGCGATATTATACTAGCTCCAGGATCTCATAGCCAAAACTGTGCTATAGGGTAAAGCGGAGTATAATTTGGATAAGTTAAAGAAACTTTTAATTTGTATAAAAGATTGAGGTCGCATAGTGTATTCAATCGAACATACGTTTAATTGAATACTCTATGCGACCTCATTCTTTTATACAATTTGAACATTTCTGTTAACCTATCCAAATTACCCGACTTTATGTACACATATATATATATATATATATATATATATATATATATAGATATGTGTACATATATATACAATATATATATATATATATGTATGTATGTATATATATATATATATATATAT
>JAANIC010003885.1:0-26221 GCA_017607545.1 Acromyrmex charruanus | reverse complement strand
CATTCAGGATCTCATATATATTGTATATATATATATATATATTCAATTATAAAAATAATAAGGCTCAATAAATTAAAATAAATAAAAAGAACAAAGGGCTACGAGCCTAAAACAATCAACATAAAATAACAATTTGTATTAAATAGTTAAAAAATGAAATAAAACATGTCATGAAATCAAAAAACTTAAAATTTAATTTGACAGTCAGCAAGTGAACAAAAACAAACGTTTCGATCCCTGTTGGATCATTTTCAATGTGATGACAAGATACGAGGGGTATTCAAAAAGTAAGTTTCCCTGCTCCGGGAAAAAAGCAAAACACAATTTTTAGGTTAAAGTAACATATGTATTTATTGTTTGACTTATAAACTATTTTTCTACATAGTCCCCTTGGACTTGAATACATTTTTTATATCTGTTCTGAAGCTTTGACAAACCTAGTTTATAAAAATCCGTGCCCTGTTTTTTAAAGAATAATTTAACAAAGTCTTTCACTTCATCATTTGAATTGAACTTTTGAAGTGACTTTTATCTTTTTCCTAAGTTAAAGGAAAGTTTGGGTGGCCATCACTTCAATTAGAATAGATAGAAATATTACGTAGATAAAATATATAAAAATTAAATAAAAAATTCACTTTCGGACGCAGTATCAACTATAAAACTATAAAACTCGCTCCAAATTGAAAGAAAGCCAAACAAACGATTGTAGTTGACAACAATGTGTTCCTCCGAATTGTGTATGTGAACAACAAGGACGAACATGTTTCTGTTAGCAAGTACAAATTGTAATAATAAATTAACGACAGGAATAAATAAAAATAATAAGAAAAGTACAAATCGAGTCGCAAATAATAAAAAGAAAGGTACAAAACAAGTCGCAAGTAATAAAATTAAAATTAAAAGAAAGAGGCAAAAATTATTTTTGACATTATAAGACAAAGAGTTATTAATGTCGATAGAGAAAGTGTAAAATGCCGTCATTCATTATATATATATATTGAGTTCAGTACAAATAAATTTAGAATAAATACTTTATTATGTGTGTCAAAATGATGTGTTATCGATTAGACATTGCGATGGGAATCAAAATTGATCTCTCTAGGAAGCTAAGAGATAAAGTAAAGTACAACATGCAAAAAGACAGGAAGGTTGAAATGGAAAACTAAAAAAGAAGGGGAACATAAGAAGGAGAAAATAAAGTAGAAGGGAGAGAAAGTAGAGAGAGAAGAGATGGATAGGAAAGGAAAGCAATTAAGAAGGAGAAAGAGATTGGATGTACTCTGTGAGTAGGTTTCAGATAAAGATTCGGTATCATTTTTGTCTATTAAAAGNTCCTGTTTCTGTTTTTTTAATATGAATCATTTCAGACACCAATCTCTTATTATAAGAAGATTCGCAGTCTAGAATTTTCACATCGTTCCATTTAAAATTATGATTACAATTAATTCGATGATCAGTTATGACAGTAGGAGAACCCGTATTTTTTCTAATGTCAGAGATATGTTCGCGTAGTCTCATACTCAATTTTCTTTTTGTCTGACCAACATAACTCGCCTCACAATCATCGCAGGAGATCTTATAAACAACGTTCTGATTAGATAGGAAATCAAGCTTATCTTTTTCTCTCTTTATAAAGCTTTTTAATGTTGGGAATAGAAAAGGCTAATTTACAATGAAACATACTAGAAATAGGAAGGAAACTTTCAGAAATAGATTTGTCAAACTTACCGTCGCGAGCCTCTAAGCTCGAATGCGGCGCGCCTGCTAGGCAATTCCCTCTCCTCGCGGCCTTCGCGTCGTGAGCTCGGTGAGCCGTACCTTCGACAATAGTTAGTCGGATGGACGCGCTATCGGCTATCTTTAAACGTTAATATCTCGTTAATTATTGTGAGCATTGCAAAATAGTAGCGGACTTTTTTGCTCAGTTTAGTCCGCTCTACCTGTTCGGGATGAGTGGGGCCGTATATTCATGCCACCCTGTATATATATATATATATAATATATATNAAAGTGTCATTGATAGTATCAAATGGAAGAGCGAGAAGAATATCTATAGAATATAATATCTACATATCTAAAATAAAACAAAGGTTGTACTGACAATTTTTTAAGTGCTGCTTCTTCTAGATCTTGCATTACAATGTCGGCGATTATCGGAGATAACGGTGAACTCATCGGAGTGCCGAACACCTGTCTATAAATTCTATTATTAAAGGTAAAAAAGGTGGAATCTAAAATAAATCTAACAGCAATAATAAACTCGTTTTTTGAGATGCTTGTCTTCGCCCAGATGTAAACCCATCTCCTATCGATGCTATTTAATGCTAGCTCAATAGGAATATTAGTAAAAAGGGATACTACATCCAACGAAGCCAAAACATATTCAGGATCAAAAATAGTACTACTTAAATGCTCAACCAAATGAAGACTGTCTTTAATGTAATTAGGAACTTTTGGTATACTATCACTAATTAAATTATGCAAAAAAAAGAGAGAAAAATAATATAATGGACTGTTAACAGATGACACAATCACTCTCAACGGGTTAGTATTCTTATGTATTTTAGTCAAACCGTAAGCTCTAGGTATAACACCATCAGTTGTAAGCAATCTACGATATGTTTACGATTTGTTCGTCAATAAAATGATCCCGCTTCCATCTCACCGACAAAGTGCGTAAATCCTGAGTCAATTTTTTACTTGGATCTTTATTAACAATAGCGTAAGTATTAATGTCTGAGAGAATCTCCTCCATTTTTGATACGTAGGCGTCCTTGTCCAGAGCAACAGTAACACTACCCTTATCGGCGTTTGTGATAAGTATATTGGGATGGTTATTAATAAATCTTTTTGTTGTATACGTAACCATTCTAAAACCAGTTTGTCAGTAAAAGTAGGAGAAAGAAAATTGTTATGGAATCTATTGAGTATTGGAAAAGAATTATTCCTAACAAAGTTAATGATATTATTAGGACGACCAATTATATTATTTTCAATATAAATTTTATAAATTCAATCAAAGTACTGTCTTTATTATATTTATTGATAGGAAGCCCAAATTTTTCACCGAGTTGTAACAAGTATCGAACCTCTAAGGGAATGCCACTTAAGTTGATAAACCACTTTTTATGTAAAGTATCCAAAGGAGGCGCCTCATTAAAATTATCGGGATTAATATCAATTCTTTCAAACTTAGAATGGATATTATGCGAGAACTTATCGACAACAAGTTGAATATTTGAAGGGTAATCATTCGTGTCGTTAGAAATAAGTTTAGATCTTACAAATCTTGACTTGTTAGAAGAGCACATGATTAAATGGAGAATTACTCTGGGTTGACTAATTGCGCTTACATTCAGAACAATTGCATTTAAATTTTGGATTAATAAATCTAATGTACCATGAAGATGGCTGAAAAAGCAGCCGAAACGTCGGAAATATATGTATAGGTGAAGAATAAAGAAGAATTATAATGTACATTAATAATAACTGTGTACTAGTACATTATTATTAGTGAATAGTACACTATTCATTCTAATATACATAGTTATTTTACATTATATTAAAACTAATAGAATTAGAGCTAACAGAGTTAAAAACAATATTATAAAAACAATAAGTAACTAAGAGCTAGTTATTATTAATGTACGTTACAATTCTTCTTTATTCGTTCTAATCGTTTTTCAATAGTTTTTTCGCGAGTCCAATAATATTTTTTTTGTAAGAACGATGCAATAAGTTGAAGTGAAAGAAATATAAATTTGTTTCATTTCAATTTGTTGTATTATGTACACCAGTTCAGAGAATGCAGGAATAAAAAACAGATCTATAGTAACTGTGTTATAACGTGATATTGTTATTAGAAATTATAGAATTGACATATTGGGAAGTGAGTACGCGCCACTGAAATTACGATTTCGGATATTTTACATCTCACAGGTTAGGATAGTTAACATGAGATGCGTTCCATATCGCACCAGCTTTGTCTTTTTTTCCCTGGACACCATCCCCTTATATATTTATAGAGTTCGGGAGTTTTCCAAAGGTGTTCCGAATAATTACTGCTCATCATAATTATCTCGGGCACCTTTGAAAAATTTCCAGATACCCTAAAAAGGAAGATGGTGTCTGAAAAATAGAATGCATGACAGTCCTACGAATGATATATTTTTTGGCGTATGATATATTTTCATTCTTTAATATTTGGTGAACAATGTATTAAAATAATACACTATATGCATCATACGTGAAATGGAACGCATTTATGGAAAATCACATTACAGAGAAGTGCACTTACTTTTAACCTATCAGTGATAGGTTGAGATACTCTCATTATTTCATATATACGTGTTTTTCGGATTTCTTTGTCCATTACATTTATTAGAATAAATTCTGTACAAAACGTATGTTGCTAAAAAATAATGGGACGTACAACTGCGTACAACATACAACGGTTAGTGTGCTGCTGTAGAATAGCGCCACATCAGGGAAACAATAGGTATACGTTCGGGGAGCCAATGAGTGTATTCAGTACTACAATCGCTCACTGAGCGCTTAGTGAGCTCTTGCCTTTGATTGGCATATTTCGTTAGATTTAAAAATATAGATCAAACAGATACAACAGCTCACTGAGCGCTCAGTGAGCGGTCATAGTAATGAATGCATCCACTAACGAGACACGTTCGCGCGGTTCGCGCGTAACTATAAACTTAGTTATGTGTGTTAAGTATTGTAGCTGTGTGAAACATTTTTCGTAATGTATGCGCATGGGTAAGGAATTTAGGTACGTCTGACATCTTTTTAAATGTCTGTACTAATATGCTTTTTTTTCAGCTAATAAAGTTTCACGTCATAATGAATGTCCTTTATCTTTAATAGCCAGAACTTAGCAATTATACTAAGGCGATAGCTTTTACAATTAACAATAAATTTGATTCAGCTATTGAAATTTAGTTGTTATTGCCAAGTTATTTTTTTCCGTGCAGTCTATAAATAACTCACATATGCACATATTTAAAAACATGGATTCTTAATGTTTATATTATGTCATAAGAAAGAAAAACGTTGTTTCTTTATTGTACTGATTATTGCTAAGAATATTACTAAGGCCTCGATGATCTAATGGCTTAGAACGCTCGTACGGAATTCAAGAGATTCGGGTTTAAGTCCCGGCCGAGATAATATTTTTCGCAATAACTTATCAACAGTTTCAATATATTAACATCTTTATAATTTATTATGCTTGAGGTAGCATCAAATTATTAAAATTGTTTGTCAATTTAATTAGCGATTACTAAAGTAGTTTTAATTGCGTTTATAGTCCGAAAAACAATTCGGCGCGCAGTTCGAAAAGACTACAGTATGCAAGTACATATTATATATAGTGTATATTAGTAATTTAAGATTGAATTATTTAAAACAAGGAAAATCCAGTTTCGACCGTAATAGGCATTTTAAATTTCTAGTAATGATAAATTCTTTAATTATAGTTACTTATAGGGTGCGTCATCAAATCGAACAATTTCTTTAAACAAAATGTTTTTAATGAAAAATTAAATATTACAAAAAATCCTTTTACATGGCACTTGGGGGATTCCTGTAGAGTACAATTATTTGATATATCCTCCATTAGCTTAAATGACGGCCTCTATTCTCGGTCTGAAGCGTTCGCATGCACGCTGTAATATAGCACTGTCCATGCCGACGAATGCTGCCTCAATAGCGATTTTTAATGACGTCGGCATTAAGATGCCGAGACTTGTTTGTGACTCTTTCAACTACGTTCCATACGTAGTAGTCCAAGGGATTTAAATCTGGGCTTGGAGGTCAAAATGGGAGCCGAGGCGAGCAACTCGGCTTGTCCTGGCAGCTTCAGAGAGCATTTGTCGTATCTTTAATGTGTACGATTTGTATCGAAGGTCCTCCTCGGTAATTCGACGCATTGTTGGCTCGCTTACACCAACAATCGATGCTAATTTTTGCAACGATTGCCCTAGGTCATCTGAATCAGCGCTTGAGCCCTTTCAACGACTGCGAGGGTCCTCGCGGTGCGTTCTTTCGAGTGACTCTTCCTCGCTGGCATACTGGAACCCGTTGAACTGTTCTAAAGCCGTATATTTTATCACACCGTCATAGACGGTATCCAAAGAATCGAATTATTTCTGAGTGCCCAGCGCGAAGGCCTTCGATGATCGTGGCTCTTCGATTATACTCCTCACTTGATTTCAACATCGTGGCCATTTTGAATATGACAGTTTACTAGAAGCATCAGGCTTTCTCGAACGCCAACAACAACTTCTGACGGAGGCACAATATAGCGGAAAATTTAAATTGAAATTTGTCCGGATTTTGATGACGCACTCTGTATATGTATACATATATGATAAATTCAACGTCTATATCACGTCATTATTGCAAAGACTTATTGACGTGTTAAAATTAACGTCGAATATACGTCACTTAAGGGGTTACACCACTGTAAAATTTTCAAAAAATCGATTATTTTTTAATTGGCTTAAAACTGAATATTTTCAAAATCCCCTACGTATTTCTGTAGCTATATTTATGTAGATTAAGAAACAATTTTTTAATTTGTTCTAGATTCAATCCTACGATACTTATACTGCGTGCCGCGGAGGACTTCAAATTTAACCACGCCCACGGAAACGTCTCTATCGCCGCCATTTTTAAACTTTTTACTGCGAAAATTTTTATTTAAGGGGTTACACCACTGTAACTTGTGAAAAAGAAGCGTATTTTTACAATTTTTTTTTCGGTGCAAGGAAGAGTAATAAAATAATAATATTCAAGGATGTTTTTAATCATGTATCGAAGAATAAAAATTTTAAATTTTAAATAAAAAATTTTAAATAAAAATTTTCGCAGTAAAAAGTTTAAAAATGGCGGCGATAGAGACGTTTCCGTGGGCGTGGTTAAATTTGAAGTCCTCCGCGACACGCAGTATAAGTATCGTAGGATTGAATCTAGAACAAATTAAAAAATTGTTTCTTAATCTACATAAATATAGCTACAGAAATACGTAGGGGATTTTGAAAATATTCAGTTTTAAGCCAATTAAAAAATAATCGATTTTTTGAAAATTTTACAGTGGTGTAACCCCTTAATTGACATATAACGTCAGTAACCAAATATTGACATCAAAATAACGACAGGTTGCTACCTGGATTATTTATTTACCAAAGATACTTTTGAGTATGTTTTTCTTTATTATTTCTTTGATATTAACTGTCCAGATCAATTAATTTTATATTTTTGACAACATACCATACACATTGAACTTAACGTAATTCTCTCCATCAAATGATGAATTGATTATCCAAATTATATACCTTACGCTATTTACTTATACTTTCCGTTAACATAGTGTGTTTTATGTAACTTCGATTATCGTATTATATGTTAATGGTGACTATTGTTCATTCTTTTATTATTAATTTTATCAAGCTTAATGCGTAAAGATTATTGTAAATTTTCTCTTTTATATGTTTAATTATGAACTGATGAAGACTTTTATATGTATTTAATTATGAACCGAAACATCTTATATATTATTGTATCATATTTATTATTTTATTAAATTAAATGTTTTGCTTATTTAAATATCTTATTTGCTTGTTTCTTGGTTTTCTAAATCAGTATATATTTTTTGCTTTTTGCAAACCAATGAGTTATTTGACTTAGTTGTTTATTAGGTTGTTTGTTAGGTTAACCTTTAGTTCTTTGTACTTATTTTGTAACGTCTCAGCTATGAGTTTATTTGTAAACTTTATAATCAAAATTTTATAATCTGGCCAGCTTGCTAAATTTTAAGGATTACGATTTAAAGGGATGCTGGAGTGACCAAATTGTTGGGACATTGCGGATCGATATAAATTTTCGAATTTACTCAACGAAATCAAAATTCCTTTTTACAGAATTGCTACAGTAGACTTTATACTAAAATCGGAAAAAATAAAAACTTACATTTTTCAACTTATAGAGCTGTACTTGACGTAGATGTTTCCGTAATACAAAAGTTTTACAGCTCTTTGGACAAAACAGTTCAGCACCCAACGTTCTACGTGCACAAATAATATTGAATTTATGAAATTAAGATTAAAAGCTTTATATCGATCTACAAATTACGTGTATATGAATGCTGAACGAAGATTCGGAATAGTAAACAGAGCAGTAATTGTATCTAGTAGTAGGTATTCGATATTATAAGAGGTGTTGCAATATGTTAGATAAGGACAGATGTATGCGTTTGAATGAGACAAAACGATAATGTAAAAAATTAATTAAAGATGTTATCGATTTTTTAAATTGGAATTTAAAAAAATCTAAGTTATCGATATCGATCAAGTTCAGCCGTATTCTCTTAAGGCATCAGAAATTCTTTTTACCGGAAAAAAAGTTTAGAACTTGAACAAAAGATTAAAAGCTTTTATCGTCTATTGTAGATTAAGGGTCGTATTCCTGAAAAATATTGCATACGAAAATGCTGTAATGTATGTTATGTATATCTTATAAGTTTCTGTAGCAATTTCATATAAGATTTTTTAAAAATAAGGCCTTAAACGAAACATTTATCGCTATTATCTTAATCTGGGAATAGTCGCTTATTGGATTATTGATTTTCACAGTCTGAGGTGTAAGGTAAACGTCCTAGTGATCGGACATGTATTTATCAAGTTCGGATATTTGCACAAAATTTATTATTATTAATCTCAAATGTTTTTTTAAATATAATATTATAATTTAATTGTAATTTTTAAATATAACTAACTTATAATATTGTAATAAAAAGAGCATTTGAGATTAACAATAATAAATTATGTGTCCGGCCATAGATACATATATGTCCGGTCACTGAGACGTTTACCTTAAATAAATTTGATATTTACTTTCTCGCTGTTGAGAAAATAAGACGTAGGCTGATAGTTATATTGGTTTTTATCATTCACGATGAAATTATTGATACAGCTATATAAAAATCTCCGAATTGGCTGAACGAAATCGAAAATTTATAGGATTTTTATAGAATCCTTTTACAGGATTGAAGTAGACGCAAAATTATATATAGGAAGTGGCTTGAGTTTATACTAATTGTAAAATAAAAAAAGTTAAAAATTTTTTTAATTTATAGAACAGTACAGATTGCGGAGCTTTTGTATTAAACAAATGTTGCCACAACTTGACAGTTCTAAACGCCATTTTGAACTAAGAAATGTTAAAAAAGATTACATATTTTAAAAATGTTTGTTCTCAATCAAAATTCCAAATTACAAACTCGTATTAATGTCTATACTTAAATTCTAAAGAAGGATTTCGAAATCTATATAAAAGTCATATATATACGATATTGTTCTACGAACATTATTATGTTTAATTGATAAAATAAACGACTTCTGGATTTCTTTAATTGTATTTAAATATATCGGTATTGCATCATAATAAAATTTATCGATTCATTTATTATATGCACGATACAGGTTCAAAATTTATCAATATTTAATGGTTTTATCGTTTCAGTTGCACGAGATGACAGCGTCTTATTCTGAGATATCGTTTGATTCGCAATCTTCGCCACCCATCTCCGAATTGAGATCACTCATTGATTCTCCAGATATTGACAGCGGAAAATTTCTAGATGATAGTTTAGAGCAAATAGGAGGAGCTGGTCATAGGCCGGATCAATTAAATTTGAGAAGTAGGGACGGCAGTCCAACAGAAATCGACGATCTCGATCCACCGAGTTATCATAAAGCTATAGGTTACCTGCAGTTGGAGGGAAGAGTAATGCAGGATGGAGATATGGTATTATTTGTAACTGAAGATCTGGAAAACAAGATCAAATTGTCGAGTCCTGTGACTAAAAAAGGAGACACTCCATCATTTCCGGGATCACGAAGTTCAACCCCATGCTTGTATAGACAGGCCTTAACTCCGCAATTACCACCTCTTGATCATAATGTATTAAACGAATTAGAGATGGAAGCTAGAAAAGTTGCGACCTCTGTGGACGCACTGACCGAAAATTTAGCTGCGATTCTACAAAACGTAAGTAACTGTCATTAAGTCTTATTTTGCCATGTTATATATTTAAAAATAATTCGTTCTTGCTTCCAGGCTTCGGCTCTCACAGTCGGTTGTTTAGAAACATACAGAGATGCAGTGTGTAAGACTTGTGACGCTGTGGATCATAATATAAAATCAATGTATCAATTAATGGCTAAGTGCGAAGAACTGTCCAAATCAATGGGATCAATTTATAAGTTAGCAGAGCAGATGTGAGTATATATTATCGAAAATATTATTCTTTTAATTCAATTCAGGCACGTGAGAAAATATTAATATTAATTTAAAAAAAGAGATTTCGTTTTAATTAAATATTAACAACATCCTGAGAGATGAAGGATGAAAGCGAAAGAGAAGAGACAAGAAAGAAGTTTCTATATCTATTAAGCTAGAATGCTAATATGAGTATAATCACGTGAAGATTCAGTGCTCTTTTTGTGTGGCTAATCTCTTTTTAATTTTATTACTCTAGCTATCTTTAGCAAGAAATAACTTTTTGTTAACTTTTAATAAAGTTAGAATGCATTAAAAATAATAATAATACTAACATTATAATTTAGTGCTAATTATACGCGTAATATAAACTAGTTTAAATTTCGAAGCGTTATCTTTTACTCAAAAAAATCATTTGCGGAAAACAACTTCTATACCGTACATGTTCTTTTTGCTGTAAAATCAATAAGCAGAATTTCATGAAACTTTCTGTAAAATATCATGCACTAAAATATAAAGTTAATANCTTTCTGTAAAATATCATGCACTATCCTACAAAATGTATTCCATGCAAACGATTTTCGTGCTCCATTTCTTATGCGCGAAAACTACCCCAAAGTGGCCATTAACTTATAATTATTAGATGGGTGTATCAGTCCGAATATAAGTCCCACATTGAGAAGAAATCATATCCTTACATCAATAGTTCACATGATTTATACCGCCTATTTTTACCGTTATTTTCCACAAATGAGGGTGGAGCAATAAAACCGATCAATATATATATTTTGCGAGCAATAAAATCAGTAAAGGGATTACAATGGAAAAAATTCCAAATTTGTTGTTATTTTTAGTATTTCTCTCTTGTATGACGCATGCTTTAGGGTGATTTTCGCGCATAAGGAATGGAGCAAAATCCCCAGATTGCACGGAGGTGAATAGAGTTCATAGAGAATTTATTTTAAAGGAGACATACAGGATTAAAAAAATGAATATCTGAAGAATTCTTGAAGAATTAACTACAATTAGTTTATCTTGAAATATTCCTCAGAAATTCATTACAATGAATACTTCGCGATTTAGTACTTTGAATACTCTAAGAATTCATGAGGAATTGCAAGTACACGCATGTGCAATCGAGAGATAAAACGTGCCCAGCAAATGAGAATGGATTAAAATGGATTAAAATTTTGTTAATGCGTACTTTAAATTCATGAAAATGGATTGAATGAATTGAAATGGATTGGATCCGAGCTGACACTAGTTTAATATTCAAAAAAAAGAACGTTCATATTTAAAGATTACAACTATTCCTAAGACATTTATAATAATTATATCTGAAATTAAATACCTACTTTAAATTTACTATATAACTATTGGTATTAAAAAACGCACCTTAGTGGGATTCGAACCTGGGACCTCTGGATTATAAATCTTCTACATTATCCGCTACACTACTTCTTCAATTGCTAAAGGTGTTATTCATTTTCTACTTCAATTACAACCAGCTAAACTAGTAACGAAATTATATAGATATAATAAAAATATCATTTAACAGATATAATAAAGCATAAACAATTTACATTATTATGAAACAACATTGGGTAAGTGTCGGATAATCTAATCTCGCTTGGTCGATGTCGTGCGCCTGATTAGCTTAATATTGGGGCTGTGTTCGACTTGATTTGTTCACATCGATCGTTCATTTTATTTCTCATCAAAGAGAAACAAAAGAATATAGCTCAATTATTTTTACGTTACAACTTTTTTGAACTTAGTTGGATTAAAACGAAAAATTTCCTACTTATAATTTTGAATAATTTAAGTAACATTTATGGTTCATTTTTAAATAAAAACTTTTTTTATTTAATTAGATTGAAAAACTGCATTTCATATTCAGAATATTGAATTGAGTTGATTGCACAAAAATTGTTGATATTATTTTTGAATTTAACTGAATTAAAAAAACTGTACTTCCTATTCACAATTCTGAATTGAATAGTATACACGATTGCACAGAAAATGCTAATATTATTTTTAGATTGAAAGGCATAGAGATATGCTCTATGCAATTCCTATAAATGAAAAAAAATGCATTCAAGATTGGAAAGGATTCATTTTAACATTCATAAATCCGTATTTCTGAAAATCTGAATCCCTTTTAATTCATTTCAATCTATTCTCGTTTGCTGGGTGGCCAAACATGAAGTTCTCTACTGAGCGTGTATCGGGATGATTGTGTTTCGTTTCGGTTTGAGTATTGCATCATCCCTAATTTTTGTCAAGCTGCCGAGCTCTTTCGTGTTTGTTTCCTTATTTTTGGATTTGTTACTTGCATTTTGGAGTTATGGCCAGATCATGGCTGGGCTGGCTGCGAGAGCTAATAATATGATATGATAGGTATATGGAGCATGCAACGCGAACAAATTTTGAGATTTAAGTCCAATTTCACAGTTAACTCTTAATCGAGGTTCAACTTATTCATTACCTCTTTCCAATTCTAGAATTGGAAGAGATGAGAAATAAGTTGATCCTCAGTTAACCGTGAGTTGTGAAACTGGACCTTACTGGATATGTTATAATCCTATATGCTTATTCCAACCACTTCTCTTCTTCAATTCATAACGTATATTTGTTGATATAGAGCGAATACTATATGAATGCTTTAAGAAGTTTTCAGAAATTCGAAATTTGAAGAAATGAAATTTCTTGAAGTATTTTTATTGTGTTCTTGTATGAATTCCTAAGGAATTATAATTCAGTAAAGGAGAAAATTTGAAGAATATTTTGCGAATTCACAATCGATTGCATGCAGTACATTTTGTAGGATGATGCCCGATATTTCACGGGAAATTTCATGAAATTCTATTGATTGGTTTACAGCAAAAAGGACATTATGTTGTAAGGGTTGTTTTCCGCAAATGAGATGATTTGGTAATTATGCATTTTAAGGGACACCGTGTCAATGACCTTGACCTTGACGTTGTTGTCAAGCTCATAACCCTGAGTGACCTCTAACAGGTTTTAGGTGGCGGTTGCTGTTAAAAAGTTATTAACAAAAAAACTCGATAGACTAAAAGTGTAGGACGCTTGTACGGAATACAAGAGATTCGGGAACGACTCCCGGCCGAGGTAATATTTTTCGCAATAAATTTATTTTTCAGTTTTTCAATACATTAATATCTTTCTAATAAGACGCCAAACTGAGCATCAAATTATTCAAGTGCTTATCAATTTAATTTGTGATATTATTATAATAATTTGATTGCGTTTATAAGTTCGAAAAATCATTTCGGCGTGTAGTTCAAATAACTACATACTTAGTATATAATTTTACATATAAATTATTTAAAAAAAAACATTAAAGATGTAGTTTCGACTATAGATATAGACTTAGTCTTAGTAGAGTTTATCAATTGCGTTAACAAAAAAAGTTTGAAAAATAGTGTCTCTTTTCTACTATATGAAACAGAAATTTTCTGCTTTAAAATATATTTTACGTCTTTCCGCACGAAACAAATTTCACTCTGCTTCCCCTAATGCTTCAAGAGCGCACGACTTCCACGCTAAACGACTTTCACCCAGTGTTGCCAACCTTCGCATTTTTACAAATTGTACGAACGCGACGAAGTTATCGTATTTCAGCCGACATAGTCGTACAGATAACTTTTTTTTTCTTTTACATGCGAAACCAGAAATGCCTTAATATTCATCCTTTTGTGCCTCATTTCTTCTCATCTTTTTTCCTCATATCCTTTCTTATGTCTTCTTTGATTCCGCTTATAAGTTCCTTCAATTATAAATAATTACAATATTCTATATTTAATATTAAATATTTATTTTTCAAATATCCGTATTATAAATTTTAAAAATATTGCATCCATATTGCTACAAGCATAATTTTTTTCTCTATAGATTCTTTTATTCAAACAAAAACTAATACATAAAACATTTTTTTTCTTGTTTTCCTTTGCGGTTAGGCATATTTGTCGAGCGAATGAACATGATTGGTTCTTATCTGCCGAGCAATTCAAGCAATCATATTTAATTGCTTGGCAAGCAGATCTCGATTGCGAGTCTCGATGCGAGTGTGCTCTATGGTCATATTTTCATGTTTTGTGACCACATGTGCATGCGTTTTTGGTATTTCTCATTACAACTCAATCATCTGAATGCATTTTAACTCAATCATCTGAAATAAGTAAAGAATTATTGTATTTTTATGCACGATCCCACCCTTTGAATTGTATAAAGATTTAAATTATCGTATTTGTACGATTAGCACTGCTTTCACCTCACCTCCCTTACCCTCCTGCTTCAGGGGCGCACGACTTTTCACGCTCTCTTGGCAAGGGAAGTGGAGTGGGAATCGTTTCGCGTGGAAAGTTATGCATCTCTGAAGCAGAGGAGAAGGTGGGGTGAAAGTTGTTTTGCATGAAAAGTCGCAAAATATATTTTAAAGTAAGAAATTTCTGTTTCATATAGTAAAAAAGAGACACCATTTTTCAAACTTTTTTTATTAATAATTTTTTAACAAACAGCGATTGCCATCTAAAACCTGTGCTGAAGATTTCTCAATTATGATCTTGACAACGTATGTCAAGATCAAGGTCATCGAAGTGGTGTCCTTAAAGTGCAATTATCAATTTTTTTTACGTAAAGAATAGCGCTCCGAAATTTAAATTAGTTTATGTACGAGTATTAAATAATTAGCATTAAGTTATAATCAGGGCCACCAAACTGCCATGGTTTTTCTATTATCAGCATTTGTGGCGCCCTTATGGCACAGAAAATGAGGAACTAATATTCAATATGGCTGTCATCGTTTCCGGCACATTCCGATCGGCATTTTTATCGCCATATTTGCTATGTGTTGCTTGGTGTTGCTACGTTTGGCTACGTTTCTCATATAAAAGTATACTACTAGTGTTATTGTTAGTGTAGTAGTATTAGTGTAGTAGTGTAGTAGTGTTACTACTGAAATACAGTAGTGTCACTGCTGGTATGAGTATTGATACTACTATATATATGATATGGTATTGATACTACTCGTGACTAGTAGTGTAGAAGTGTAATTATAAATTCGCGTTAGAGAGTGTTACTAGTAGTATCATTACTGGGATGGTATCATTACTGGAAGTTGTAACACTACTAGTGCAGTAGTGTAGTAGTGCAGGTGTAATGTACAAGTGCTACTGCTGGAACGAGCAGAGTGTCACTATTAATGCAATAATGTCATTGCTGGAACGAGTAGTGGCATTGTCTAGTGCACTATTGCAATATAAAAATGATTTGAATACAAATGCAACGAACAGTATAATGACGCGAATTTATTCCTGCACTAGTAGTAGCACTAGTAGTAACACTAATAGTATATTTTATGCGGGTTCTTTTTCAAGCTAAAAGCGCTTGATAAAAATAGAAAGATAATTACAAGCGCTTAAAACGCGTGAGCGTCCATAATGAACGCAGTCATATGGCGATAGAGATGTCGGCCGGAAACGATGATTTCCATATGATATCCTCCTAATTTATCAGTACGATTCAAAGTTTGCATTTTATTCTTAATTTTATCTAAAAGCATGTTGAATGCTATTATAACGTGAGGTAAGGATATATTAGCTATCACTACCAAGAACAGCAAATACATTTTTGAAATTTTTTTTAGAAATTTCTGAAGCACAAATACCATTCTTCTTCAGAGAGTAGATACATGTGAAATGCAATATTACTTTGACACAAACTAATCAGTGCAGGCTTCAATAATAATGCAGCTTTACTTTTTCTAGTAAGAGTTGAGACATAAGCGGTTTCTCTTCGTGATTGGTGTTGCCATGTTTCAGTTTGTTAATGTATTAGTGAATGTAAGTGAATAAGATAGCAAGTTTTATAGATAGGAAGTTTTTTCGCTTCAGTTTGAGTTAATTATCTTAAAATAAATATCGCCAGTTTAATTTTGATCGTATTGATTCCTTTCTTATATTTAGGACAGGTGTCATTTATTAAAGAAAAATAAGAATTATTAGCCATTTACGATAAGACAGAAATATGGTATTCTTCCGATTTTGTATCTCGACTTTTACTAGAGAGACTCTACTATAATGTACGTAACCACCGACGGGCGACGAAATATTGGATATATTCAAAAATTGACTTGTACTGAAAATCTGTAGTGCACGTAATGTAAATTGTAACAATTTCAGCGCTGGCAATGAATTTGGAACACAGTCATTATTAAAGACCGTCAACATTGGGGTCCTTGGGCAAATTTTTGGCGGTATAAAAAAGACCTCAAAGGCCCGGAGGAAATTGAAGAACGCTAACATTATCGACAATTAATAAACACGTCTACAATTATTATTTTCAGATTTCTTGATGAAATAATAAAATATTTTGTCGAAATCTCGACAAGATCTTTAAACGACGAGAATTTTAAATAATCTTGATCTCATTATGTTAAATCTCGGTATCTTGAATATTACAAGTGATCTCGATTTCGAATCTCGTTTCGATTTCGAGACGAGATCGAGATTTTTTTCGTCTCGTGCGCATCTCTAATGTTAGTATTTTTATTTTTATTATTTTTTTTAATGTGCACTCTAATTTTATCATAAATCAGCAAAAAATTATTTCTTGCTAAATGGCTACAGTAATAAAATCGAGATTAGAACAACAAATTAGCACAGAAAGAGCACTAAATCCTCCATATGTCTTATGTGATTATGCTAATTGGAATTTAAATCTTTGGTGACAGTTTTAAATTTCTCAGAAATACTATCAATATAGAGATGGTGAACCATGACGCATTTTCATTACCTCTTGTTTCTGTCGTGATTGTGTGATTTTTTTTATTGTTAATCAGATATTTGATTCTGTTGTAAATTGTATTAAAGACAAACTTTAAATGGATAATCATTGACGAGAACAATAAGTTCTAAATTTTTTTAATGAAACATAGAGTAAGAAATGAAAAAGGCCCTATCTATCAGACTAATTATTATGCCTCTCTTTTGTGTAAAAGGGTGTTGGGACAAAAAATTAAGATATCTATCTGAAAAGATAAGTTTTTGATATCAGTCGAAAATTATTCTATTGTTTGATATAATGATAGTAGTACCTAAAAAGCTAATTGTGTTTTTACCTATTTCTAAAGTAAATTATAGTCTTGAATTGTATCTTGAATTGTAAGAATTAAAGTCAAGAACAGTTTGCGTCATTTTTTGATGGTATAGCCATGACTATGTTGTCAACAAATCTGTAATAAAAAGATATCTCGTAGTCAATGTCTCCAGCACCGCTCTTTTAAATCCTGCGTTATTAAATCGGCAATCACCGGGGAGAACCCATCGGCGTGTATTTAAAGTAGGTTGAGTCTAATACAGGACGAACTGCCCCAAGGAATTAATTCATTTTTTAAATATATATTACAAATTTGAAATAAAATTCTATTTTTTGGAAATGCTCTCTACAACTAAATCTGTGAATACGTTAGTAAAAAGTGATATCACATCTAAAGATCAAACAGTATCATTATCAAGATGTATGTTTTTTAAAAAACATAAAAAAAACGACAAAACGAAAGTGGTTATAAATTCAAATTTCTAAAATAAAGAGCATAAGAAACCACAAACACAAGTTATCAAATGTGCTATTTCATTATTATTGCAACAAAATTAAATTATTACAATACAAATAATAATGTTAAACGTTTCGGCCACAATCTGGCCATCTTCAGTAAACAAATAAAAATCTTTGAACGTAGAGTTACATCGAGTTGGAATACAAATCAACCGTCGTGTGTTATAATTGTCCGAATATTCTTGAATGCAGTGATACATCAAATTAAAATAAATTTCAAACGTCGTGTGTTATACTTATTAAAACGTGTTTTATTTCTAATCAATGCTACTTCGTCTACCAATAATAAAAAGTCATATATGCACCGTGTAGAACAAGAATTTCCAAATTCTAATTTAACATAAATTATTGAAACGTTAATATCTTTTGATGAGACTAAAAAACAAAGAGCCATTACCTGTTTTACAGCAGAATTATAAAGTTGAATCACAAAAACAAACAATACACAGATAGAAATTTGTCGTGACATTATATGATGTTCTTAGTCGTATCGTATATTCACCGCTATTTATATGTATGAGTCAACAATTTGGAAAGTTCTAGAACTATTTATTAAGTGCGAGAGAGATTTTTCTTTAGAAGAGGAAAATAAACATCAGGCAAACCTTCCGTGTCGCTTTGTTTATTGATACCCATAGTTTGATCTTTTATATGTATCATTTCTGAAATTCTTCTTTTAATTAATGATTGTTCTGTATCTAAAATTCCTATGTTATCCCAATCCAATTCATGCAATTCATTTAATCGATGACGTGAAACCACAGACATCTCGGATGTCGATTTCTTTATATCCGACTTATGTTCTTTTATCCGAGTTTTTAATTTTCTCTTCGTTTGGTCAACATACGATGCTACGCAATTCAAACAATTAATTTTGTAGACCACTCCACGATGGTCATCCTTAAGCAACAGATCTTTTCCAGTTTTTATGAATTTATTTAATTTATTCATAGGTTTATAAGCTATATCGAACCCATGAGTATGGGCCAGTTTTTTAAATTTTTCCGAAACCTTGCTTAAGTATGGAACCATAAAAAATTTTTTCTTATTCGAACCATTTTCTTTATTGTTACTTTCGCGATTTTGATCTAGCTTCGTTTTATTTTCCAACGTCTTTATTCTATTATTGATTGTTGAAAATATGAATTTCAGAGGATAGCCATTATTACGAAGAGTGTGAATTAATTCCGCAATGTTTTTTTCATGAAATTTGGGATGGGACAACATTACAATTCTATCTGATTGCCCAATGATTACTCCTCTTTTATGTGCTAATGGGTGATTCGAGAAATAATTTTCTGGATGTCAAAATAATGATTCACGAAGGAAGAATAATTTTTGATATATACAAAAAACCGACCAATTCGGGAAGATATTTAAATTATTTCTTATACGCATGCGTGCGTGTGTAATATGTGGAAACAAAAACGAAACATTTTTTTCACATAATATTTACTAAAGAGGTACATACGAATACTTCGAGATATAAAGATTATGCGTTTCGCGGGTTTCCTCCGTGTGCAGATCCATTTTTGAAATGCCAACGTTTCGTGAACCTTGCACTGATGAAGTGGACTGCAAGATTCATAAAACGTTGGCATTTCAAGAATGGATCTGGACACAGAGGAAACCCGCGAAACGCATAATATATAGAGCATCCATGGAAGCCTCAAGAAAAATACTTCGTGATATATATTTTTATATAAAAATGAAGAATGTTTGAAAAAAAGTCTTATTTTTAGTCATAAAACTTTTTTTTTCAAATATTCATTTTCACAAAAATCAATATTTGGAAGTATCCGTTAGCATTCCTTTAGTAAATACGTAGAAAAAAGAATATTTCGTTTCTTGTACCTATTCCAACCGAGACCTATTTTCCGCAACGTCGATTTGACAATATGGCAATTAGTGAAACGGCACCAGTGTCACAATTGTGTTAAAAGAAAAATAATAATAAATATAAGATTTTTGTCCCTAAAGAATTATACTTCAAATGCTTTGTTTTCTTTCTATTGTTTTTCCAAAAAAAATTTCTCAAAGTAATTTATAATTTTAGATTAAAGATGGTGTAACCCTTTAATTGTTAAATTTAATTTCATTATAACATACTTAACATAACATCTTAAATTAAAAGACGTACATATTGGTCGAGAGTGGGTACTTTCACACTCACAAATTTGAATGTTGCGTAATTCGTAGAAGTATGCACTATAATAATATCTAACACTTCACTTTATTCCGATTAATATTTAAAATATATAGTAAAGTAGAGAAGGAGAGTGATATTTTAATAATAATATCGCACGTTGCATCGAAAACCCGAGATTCTTGAGAATACGAGAACACGAGAGCGTTCATCGTGTGGATTCTATATTGCACTAGTAAACATCAAACTCAATTAATCGATGTGGCTGAGCAAATAAAATGCGCGGATAGTACGCTGATAGTCTCACGCGAAAATCCTGTTTTTCCCTTTTTTCCCCTTAATATACTTTCGTGATACAATTAGTTTAATTAATCATCTGTATAAGATCAAATAATATATTTTCGTATAACAATTGCAATTATTCGTGTATCTTAAAATCAAAAATTGTAGGAAAAATAATGATTCGACATGTATGGTATTCGACTTAATCGATAAAAGATTCATATAAAAAAAACATCTCTCTTATGTAAGCCAAACTAAAAGGAAAGTTAAAAGTGGAATAAATGAACATAAAATTAACATAAAAAAATTAAATAGCGCTCACAATGTGGTCTCATAACATCAATTTGAATATTGCTACAAATCTAATTGGGATAATATTCAGATATTAGATATAGAATCATTTTTTCAAAAGAGACTAACGTCAGAAATGATCTTCATAAATAAACATAATTGTATATAAACCGTCTTTCATGATTTTGTTTTCGACTCTTGAGCAGTTCAATATAGTTTTCCAAGTCTATTATTAAAACAGGTATAATTTATATATATATCACAGTTATATTAATTTTTTCAATTGAAGCGCTATTAACATTATCAATAAATTTCACATTTAATAGAATCTGGAAATTATGTGTTTCAATAAGTTCGACTAACTGTTGTGATAAAAAAACGACAATTGGCATCTGGAGTATTTGACATAATTTTATGGACTAAAAAAATTTATAACAATAACCTGAACATCAAGCTCTTCGAAAATATAATTGTAATTGAGCGTGAAAAATATTTTATGTCATTATAACGTGAATAAAATTTATTTGAAATTAAGTGTTCAACATGTATGAAAGTTATAACACACATTAATTTTGTAATACTGAAGATGGCCTGATACATAAGGTCTATTTTATTGTATTGTTTTTATTCTATGGTAATCTATTAAAATATAAATATTTCGCTAACATCTTGCGCTCGTGTATGCCTTTTCAATCACATTGTTTTAAGTTTAACCACGTTTTGACTTCTATTGTTAAAAAAAACATGTTTAATGATGTTGCGTTCATGATAAATACGCTTTGTGTCGATCAATATTTTGTATAAAATGTTTCTTTCTAACTATCACATCCGCATTTAAAATTCTGTTAATGGACAAAATTTCGAAAACGAGATTACTAATAATATAAATAAAGATGATACCAATATAATTTTATAGTGCACAATTGAAAGTCTTCATATGTTGTGTAATTTTAAAATAATTTTTCATTTGCTTATTGAAAAGCGAATCGGTTTTTTCCTACATTGCTTAAAAATTATACATACGAACAATAATTTCCAAAATTATATGAAAATATATTTGACCTAATATTTATGTTTACTACTAATTATAGTACTTATTTCCGATCTCACACCTTACGCGCTCGACCACGTCAATTTCTTGCGGATCGAATTTATGACCGTTGTACATAACACGAATGGAAAATCATAAACAATTAATCTCTTGTCAACTATCGCATTTTGACACGATTTATAATATTGTGGATTTATGGGAGAGATATATTACAATTTATTACAATTTAAAACTTATATGTTATCTAGAACGTTCCCATGCCTTCATGCCTTTTGATACACGCCTGACGCCGAGAAGCCGAGAAAGCATATTTCGGTTGCTCGACGCTCGCTTGAGTGAAACAGCAAGTTTCTCTCTCGTTCTTAGCGCGCCGACAAGGCAAGCAATAAGAACGTAGTGCAAAAAGGACAGAGCGATGTAGTCGGCACGCTTCTAACTAACCAAGTCACGGACACAGTTTCATGTTTATATTGCTACCGGTTGCGCCAGGCCGCCGACCGGTAGCGCTGATCGCGTGCTGCAAGCGGCCCGGAATTCGCATCACTGGTGGGCCGTATCTTCGGCAATAGTAGGTCGCGCGTATTCGGCTATCTTTAAGGAGATGCTGGAGTGTCCTGTTTTATCATTAAATTTCATATACGCCTTTCTCGTAACTGTGTTTATGGATTGAAAAATCCTTCTCCACAATTAAAGTATCGACAACAACGCAATTCGCCAGCTACATTTGAATACGAAAAACGAAAGAAAATTAAAGACTTACAGTTTTGTTATCGGCTTCTGTAGTCAACACATCACAATATGTGTTGCATATAAAAGTTTCAGATCTTGCACGTTCATAAAACGTAGCTGGCGAATTGCGGAAAACCTAAACGAACAATCCTATGCTTTTAGAAACGCGGTAGGAGTTTTAGTATAAGAGAAAGGCGTATATGAAAATTTCGTTTGTATATTACGAGTGAAATTGACGTGCAGCCATGAAACTAAGCAGTATTTTAGTTCCGCGATATTGCGATAGCGGCGCTGTCACGGAAAATGCGTCGCTGAACCATAGAAATGATCTGAATTATCGACCTACTCAGGCCCATATCAATAAACGTGCCCTGGTCAAAGTTTTTTCTTTTGAGAGGAAAAAGAATAATAAAATAAATATGATATTAGTTATTTCAATTTTGTTGAAATAATTTCTTCCTAAACAAGAAACATACTATATTATTTACATATGAATATAAATGAAGATAATTATTTTAATTACACTGTTCCGTCTTTTGCATACATTTTATTTAGTAAATTATTGATGCATATATATAAAATAACATATACAGGGTGCGGCAGCATAACTTCCTTTTTTCAAAACTTAATAAAACCCATTGTATGAATCAGAACATTTTTATTTTTTTTTATAATAATGTAGGCGCATACCTAAAGTTTTGTTTTACATAGTTTTGAAGATCAAATCAGATAGGTGACGTCCCCCATTCTCCATACATTGAGTAAACCAATTTCTGGCGTTTGTCATGACTCTTGCCAGCATAGCAGGCGTTATGTTGGCAATTTCTTCCTGGATGTTGGTCTTCAAATCTTGAAGGGTACTTGGACGGTTCACATAAACACGGGATTTCAAAAAACCCCATAGAAAAAAATCACAAGGGGTCAAATCGGGAGAGCGGGCCGGCCACTCCAAATCGCCCCTAATTGAGATGAGGCACTCTGGGAAGTGTTCCCTCAATACAGCCATCGATGCTCTTGAAGTGTGTGCCGTTGCACCGTCTTGTTGGAACCAAATGTCCCCTAAGTCCAACTCATCTAGCCGTGGAAAAAAAATTCCTGTAACATATTTAAATACCGGTCCGAATTCACTGTCACTGCGACTTCATTCTCCTCAAAGAACCAGGGACCAATAATTCCAGCTGAGGACATTGCACACCACACTGTAACTTTAGGTGAATGCAAAGGCCTTTGATGCAATTCTCGAGGATTGGTGTCAGCCCAGTAGCGCATGTTTTGTTTGTTGACGGATTCACACAAATGAAAATGGGCTTCATCATTAAAAAAAACAATAGCGTCCTCAGAAACGACTTCAAGAAGAACCTCACACGCGTTCCTCCGAGAATTGAAGTCACGCTCAGAAAGTTCATGCGCAATCGCCATCTTGTAAGGATGGAAATGAAGATCATCATGAAGAATTCTCCTCACAGAACGATCGGAAAGTTCAAGGGCAGACGCATGTTTGCGCGCAGAACGCTGTGGTGATCGCAAAATTGAAGCTCTCACTGCCTCAATGTTTTCAGGTTATCTAATGGGCCGAGGTACTCCAGTTCTTCGTCTTGTCGCATTTGCAGTTTGTCTGAACGTAGTAACCATTGATTTCCGATCCGGGACAGGGGCCAACGGGGCTAAATTAAAGCGATTCCGAAAGGCGCGCTGGGTTGCGATCACAGAACATCCGCTCGAAAAGTAGGCCTCGACGGCAAAAGCACGCTCCTCACTGTTCCAACACATGATGGCGACTGAACTGTGTCGGGACAAAACTTTATACTCCCGCCTCTCGAATGAGACCACTAGCGCTCCGCTACGACATCAACCCACTGAATGGCGCGCATTTCAAAAAAGGAAGTTATGCTGCCGCATCCTGTATATACATATATATATATATATATGTGTATGTATATGTATGTATATGTATGTATATGTGTGTGTATATATATATATATATTTATATATATATTTATATATAATAGCATGAATACACACGCGTGTGCGTATGTATGCGTGTGCGCGCGCGCGCGCGTGTGTGTGTACATATATACAACACATGTCTAAACTTTATTTACTAAATTATTTACACATGCATATGTCAAGGTTCGGAACGCGATGTGTGTTTCGGTTGAGCTTCCTTTCTGCTCGGATGTCGAAACGACAAGCGGCAATCTCATAGCAGACGTAGCATATAAATGAAATTTTCGAATACTCTTTGCTCTTATACTAAAACTCGTAACTCATTTCTGCAAGCATAATATTGTTCTTTGAGATTTTCTGTAAATCGCCAGCTACTTATGCAAGGTCTGAAATTATTGTATACAGCACATTTTTGACTCGACTCGAATGTCGAAACGACAAGCGGCAATCTCGTAGTAGACGTAGCATATAAATGAAATTTTCGAATACTCTTTGCTCTTATACTAAAGTTCGTAACTCGTTTTTGCAAGCATAGTATTGTTCTTTGAGGTTTTCTAACCTAAATCGCCAGCTACTTATGCAAGGTCTGAAATTATTGTATACAGCACATTTTTGACTCGACTCGAATGTCGAAACGACAAGCGGCAATCTCGTAGTAGACGTAGCATATAAATGAAATTTTCGAATACTCTTTGCTCTTATACTAAAGTTCGTAACTCGTTTTTGCAAGCATAGTATTGTTCTTTGAGGTTTTCTAACCTAAATCGCCAGCTACTTATGCAAGGTCTGAAATTATTGTATACAGCACATTTTTGACTCGACTCGAATGTCGAAACGACAAGCGGCAATCTCGTAGTAGACGTAGCATATAAATGAAATTTTCGAATACTCTTTGCTCTTATACTAAAGTTCGTAACTCGTTTTTGCAAGCATAGTATTGTTCTTTGAGGTTTTCTAACCTAAATCGCCAGCTACTTATGCAAGGTCTGAAATTATTGTATACAGCACATTTTTGACTCGACTCGAATGTCGAAACGACAAGCGGCAATCTCGTAGCAGACGTAGCATATAAATGAAATTTTCGAATACTCTTTGCTCTTATACTAAAACTCGTAACTCATTTCTGCAAGCATAGTATTGTTCTTTGAGATTTTCTGTAAATCGCCAGCTACTTATGCAAGGTCTGAAATTATTGTATACAGCACATTTTTTACTCGACTCGAATGTCGAGTCTTAATAAGAAGCGCCATTCCTCCTATCGGTCGCAAACGAAGTAGTACCGCTATTCAATTATAGAAATGGATTGAACCATTGTAAATAAACTAGCAATATATTATCAGCCGGAAACACCATAATAATATATTTTTGTATATATAGAAATATATATCAGGATCGTTGTTTAGAGAAGGAATCGTGCGTCTTTGCTGCATGGACGATGATGCCAGAATCAATAGAAATCACATTCTTGAATTGCAGAACGAATTATTGAAACAGAAATACGACAGAGTGAGACAGAGAAAAAACAAAAAAAGATAGAAACTTCGATTGTAATCGGTGAGATTCTGCATGCCAAGCTGGGCTCGTCGAACGAAACAGCGAGTCTATCCTTCAGAGTCTCTCTCTCTCTCTCTCTCTCTCTCTCTCTCTCTCTCTCTCTCTCTCTCTCTCGCTCTCTCTCGTTCTCTCTCTCTCTCTCGCTCTCTCTCGCTCTATCTCTCTCTCGCTCTCTCCCCCCTCCCTCTCCTTCTCCTCTCCTTTCCTTTCCTCTCCTCTCCTCTCCTCTCCTTTCCTCTCCTCTCCCCCCCCTTCTCCCCCCATCTCTCTACAGTCGCTTGTTTCTAGCG
>JAANIC010003864.1:439040-494596 GCA_017607545.1 Acromyrmex charruanus | reverse complement strand
ATATTCAATGAATTATACAGTGTTGTTATTTATGATTTCAAGAAAGGTTATGTACGGCAAATGACGTCCTATGATAGATGTTTACAATGTATACAGAACTATAGGTAACAACGAAATAGTGTACTGCTTGTGCCATCTCTTGTAAAACGCTACGAATTAATTCCAACACCTAATATTATTGTGCTGTCTGGATTATTAGCGTCTCAGATTGTTTGTGTTTAAAAGTCGGAACGTTTCGGCATACAGTCACATCTGAGACAAATTGATTTTCATATATATATGAATGATCGAACGTTTCGGCTCGCGATTTTATCTTAAAATTTATAAATCAAGAATATTGTATTATTCGCGGAACATCTAACTTTGACCGATCATTGGTGCTCTCATCGTATGTATGTTGTACATTTTACACAGTCGGATTTTACTTCTTACTAATTATACTTTAATCTCTAATCTAGTGCCCTTCAAAACTGTCAAAGTACTCGAACGCCATAATTCGCTACCGAAATAGTGCGTATACGTCATGATTCTGAAACTTCTGATTCTAGCTTCTTAATGCAAAATAGTAAATTAAAAGAGATTATGTTTTGATATATATATATACTATTATTCTAACATATATAGTAGATAATATTATTAAAATTTATTTATTGCATTTACATTATATGTATGATGTAATCTAGAAGATTAGATTATAACTCCGCCTATACGTGTGGAGACAACACCGTATCGCCGGTCCCAAGCTCGGAAAAAGGAGGAAGGTTCATAGACACGGTTAATAATTCTGTCTAAGATAAAACGTCAACATACTCAAATAAACATCAGAAATGCCTCAGATACAGATCTTTAGAAATAACTCGGCAAGAAGAAGAAAATGACTATAGAAAGAGGACTTAGTGCGTGTTGAAACATAAAATCGTGGAACAAAAAGGATCAGGAGATACTGATGGAACTTAATAGACACAATATCAACATATGTGCAATATCGGAGACGAATAAAAAGGGGTGTGGATCTTTCAAATACAACAACTACATACTAATATGCAGTGGTAAACAGAAACATGAGAGAGCACAATACGTAAATGAACGCATACTGTGTATACTAAGAATGAAGGAAAGAATGCACATGATATGCCCCAGATTTTTGGTATATGAACAAAACCAAGACAAAAAAATACACCTTCTATGAACAACTACTCCATTGAAACTAACTCATTGAAAGTATACCTCCGCAAGATAAAATACTAATCAATCGGAGCGTACACCTCTTACTGATCCTGGATACTAGAGCATTAACATCAGCAAACATAGGAAGCGATCACAACTTAGTTTTAAATAAGTTAAGAATTAAGACTTCAAGACTTAAAAGGAAACCAATCAGATACATAGAGAAATACAACATCGAATCTTTTGATAAAGAAAACACTAAACAGCTATATGCTAGCTAGGAGACTAGAAGGACACGTGGATAACAATGGAATCTACATGTGGAAAGAATGGAAACAAACAGATTAGGCAAAATAGCTAAAACTGGCAAACCGAACTCCATGAGATCGCCGGGACGTTCAAATGATGGGTGGAATTGTGGACATTCACTTCTCAAGAAAAATAGCATTGAAGACGAATGATACAGAGGCTTGTCCTAAATTAACAAGGAGGGGCTTATACGCTCTGATCTTCATCGATTGTGATCAAAATTGAAACGATGTTAGGGGAGCTTACCAAGTGAATCTGTAAAACCGTTAATGGGCCTTAAAAGTCAAGTAATGAGCATTTTTAAAAATATATCAAAAATTAGGAAACAGCCTAATATCTTGAAAAGTATACATTTTTGAGAAAAATGTCTTACAATTAGATAAAAGTGATAGAATTTAATAAAATGTATTTATTGGTTTTGTTGATTTGACCTTGGATAGCATTGTCAAGTCAAGGTTGACGTAAATGTAATTGTCCTTATTTTAATTCAATCATAACAAAATGTCATATATTTGATGATTTTTGAAAGTTAAAAACGATCATTATATGTCTCATTTTTATGGTAAAAATGTTATACTCATTTACTCATTTCATTCACATTCTTATATATGTTCTCTTCATATTTATAGGAAACTGATTGTTCTATGTGATTCTACAACCCAAAAATTATAAAAAATATACATATTTCACTTCCCGGTTGGAAGCAAAAATTGATGACTTTTATCTATTTCCCTTTACTTGTTAATATTATTATTGTGAATGGTGCCTCTCACAATGTCTTAATCACTGTAATTAACAAAAATGAAATTTCATTAAATCGTTCGTCGGTCTCAGGTATTATTTTTGAGTATATGTACAATCATACGATTATTTAAACATTTCTAACAATTTCTTGTTCAGTCCGTCTTCGCAATAAAAACAATGTTGTTGATCTATTGTTGGATATCTCTTTATAAGTTAAAACTGTTGATTTCCAGAAAGTATTAAGAAAGTTCGAGAAAGTTACGATGCCTAACTGTTGCCCTCTCCTTATTCAAAATCATTAAATGAATGCGGATTTGATAGATTCTTCGAAGAATCGCCGATTGAAAAACTTTAATTCAAGTACGAATTTTATATTGTATCACGATATATTTATATTCGATCTCATCTAGGAAGAATAAACTATATTTTAAATAAAAAATTAATAAATTATATAGAAAAGGGCTATGAGCCATAAGACAAAACAATGTAACGTAAATAATAAAATATAATTGAAACAAAAATATAATTGCAAACGGCGTTTCGATCCTACTTGGGTCATTCTCAATATTAGATAAAACGAAACATAAAATAAATTTAAATTATAAACAGCTTAAATAAATTAAAAACGAATTAACAATAGTATAAAAAATAAACTTACTATATTTTATTTAAGATCAAAGCTGAAACTCTACCAAACTCTACCAAAGTTATCTCTCATTCCCATGGTATTTCTTGCGCTCTCTCTAAGTGATCTCGGCATTCAGTTCTAGTCGAACGCAATTTTTCTTCGATCAAGAACAAATATCATTGGCGATTATGTTAGACATCACATTAGGTATCACGTTAGATCTATTATATGTTGAGAGTATATGACTGATAATCTACCCAGAGAGCATAATGTTTTAAAATTATATTTAAAACGTACATATTAGATGTTTTGAACATTTTGAAAACATCCAGATTAGATCCATGGATATTTTATAAATATTTTAAAAACATCCAATGTTATTATGTTATGTATTTTGAATTTCTTAAAAACGTTCATTTCAGGGCGCAATGGACTAAAACTAAATTAATATATTAAACAAATTTTAGACCACAATAAAGACAAAAATGATTCTTATATGAGTATTATTATTGATTAATATCTTATTCCTGAATACACATTATAAAATTATGATTTAAAAAAAAATGTTTTTCCCTGAATTCGGGAACTAATTTTATAGTGTTTCGAAACGGTTACCATCCGGTTGCATACTGCCATCCACTATGCTTTGACATCTGAAATCATATGGAAACCGCTACACTTCGATGATTCACGAACACCTATATAATCATAGATGTATAGTTATGATACATCTGTTCAATATGGTCCTAATAGAAATTTGTACAGTTCAACTGAACATCCAGTTAGTTAATAGTTATGTCTAATATTTAATCTTAATGTTATAATGACTATTTTCGCTGTATTTTTATAGTACTAGTTATCACGTATATTGTCTTCAACTAGAGATCTCTACAATCACTTTCCTGTCAATAATAGTACGCCGTATTGATACAGTACGGGTTATGTATCATGATGTACTTAAATAGTATGCAGTACAGGTACAGTATTGATACGCTATATTATAATATTATGAACACTTTTTATGCTACTATCATATAGTTACACCGTACACCGCCATCTCGTAGCAGTACAGTAATAGTATGATAGCGGTCTTTTGTGGGGGTATCGCACGCTTGGTTATCTGGGTAGATTTTTTTGTCATTGAAAATTTTCAACACAGTCCAAGGACGTCCATGAGATGTTCAAAATACGTCTGTACATACTAACAAAAGTAAAACTCCTCGTGAGAGCTTAAAAAAATTTTCTTTTGTCAAATCAGCGAAAGTTGTGAGCAGATTTAGAAAATTTTTTGCATGAGATAAAAGAACATTTTTTAAATATCTAAATGTGAACATACTTTATACGTTGAACATACTTTATACGTTGAATAACGTACATTTTTAAAACATTCATACTAAGTCCATGGACGTTCGGACTAAATAAAAACTAGATTTGGACGTACAATGGACTTTGTGTGTTGTCTGAGTATCTATTTATCCCCGGTTTTATAGCGTGCAATGCCTTCCTTGCCTAAACAGGGCTATCTGTCGTACATATGTTCATTGTGCGCATGTCTGTTACACAGACATACGGGACCTATAATTTGACGCCGGTTCTGAACGGCAGTTTGAAAGGTTTTTCTTGGCAATACATACTCTTAGTGGTTTGCCAGTGTTTGACTACTGCAGAGGAGCTTCGTGCGCGTGAAAATTTCTTAGATCTGCTGAGGATCGAACGAGTCCCCTAACACGGTAGACTTGCGCGCTATCCACTATGCTACGCTCGCGCTCATATGACTGATAAAACGTGTTTAAAATTTTAGAGATTCAGGATCGTGAACAGGCGATGAAGTTATATCACGTTTGTGAGTGCAATTGTAATATATATAAGAATTACAGCATTATATAAAATTTTATATAATTATTGGGAGTGTGCATTAATTTTAAAGGATTTTCAAGAGATGGCGTAACTAGTACTAGTATCGGATCATATTGTTGCTACCTTCATGTTCAAAGCACCATCATGTGGCTTTAGTTTTCAGCATGTGTCATTTTGCCGAAGTGTAAACAATATTGTTTTTTTGAGCATTGAATATGTCGAATTTTGTGCCAACAAAACGTAATTTGCGGGAAGCTTTGCTTTTTTGCTTCCATTTGAAGAAAAGTGCTACTGAAAGTCAACGAATACTGTCGGAAGTTTATGGTAATTATACTCCATCGATTTCAACACGTGAGTACTGGTTTCGATACTATAAAAAAGGTGAGTTTGACACGGAAGACAAGGAATGTCCAGGCCAGCTGAAAAAGTTTGAAGATAAGGAAGTGGAAGCTTTACTGGATCAAGACCCGAGTCAAACGCAAGAAGAACTTGCAGAATCATTAAATATTGATCGATCAACTATTTTCAGACATTTGAAGGCCATTGGAATGATTCAAAAGCAAGGAAATATTGGGTGCTGTACGAGTTGAAGCCGAGGGACGTCAAAAGGCGGCAAAATAACCTACGAATTGTTGCTTCAAAGACACAGAAGAAAAAGTTTTTGCATCGTTTCGTGACGGATGATAAAAAATGGATACGATAATCCGAAGCGCAGAAAATCATGGTGCAGGCCAAGCGAACCATCAACATCGATGGCAAAGTCGAATATTCATGGCGCCAAGCTCATGCTCTGTATTTGGTGAGATCAGCTGGGTGTAGTGTATTATGAGCTCCAACCCAATGAAATCATCACTGAGGAACGCTACTAACAACAATTGAGGATGCAATTGAGCTGAGTATTGGAGCAAAAACCACCAGATTACGTGAAAAGACACGACAAAGTGATTTTCTAGTACGACAACGCTCGGCCACATGTTACGAAACCAGTCAAGGAAACATTAAAAGCTCTTAACTGGTATGTTCTATCACATCCGCTATATTCTTCAGATATTACTCCTTCCGATTACTACCTATTTCGATCGATGACTCATGGCTTGTTTGAGCAGCGCTTCCATTTTTATGAAGATACCAAAAAATAGATTGATTTGTGGATAGCCTCAAAAGATGTATCGTTCTTTCGACATGGAATCCACCTATTACCAAAAAGATGGAAAAAAGTAGTGGCTAGCGATGGATAATATTTTGAATGATTAATTTGTAACCATTTTTTTACAATAAAGCCATATTTTTATTAAAAAATCCCTTAAAATTAATGCACACTCCTAATATATATAAAATTTATATATAATTATATATTTATATAATTTTATATAATTATATATAAAATACTTTTTACCGGACATAATATTCTGTTCGGTTAACGAGATATTTTTAGGAAATCCGTAGGACATTCCTGTCAGGGCTATTAGGACCCTTATATTTACAGAATGTTAAATAAGGATAAAATGATGCACTCGGGTAAAGTCTCTAAACGCAGCCCATTTGCGTGTAAGCACGCGCGCCTATGTGTAAGTGTGTACAGAGTGCTCCATCTAACTCGACCATCTGAAATATCTCGTTTGGTTTTTATGATAGGAAAAAAATGTTTCAGATAAAAGTGGAATTTTGTTTAAAAAGGCACATATTTTGGTTATGTATCTTTCTTCTAGATGAGGCATCAAAAAGATATGAAGGTCACCTCCAGGGTTGATAACAAACATGTTTAAAAAAAAACAAAACATTCAGTTTTTTTGTTTAAAACATGTTTTTAATGTTTTATATATATTTTAAATAGCTTTAGAAAAAAATCATGTTTAAAACAAAAAAAAACATATATTTCTTTTAAACATATATTTATTATATTTGATTATAACGCATTTTTACTTTCAAGTATTTTGAATCATTTCTGAGGTACATTTTAACATTTAATTACATCTACTTCTTCATTTTTCTTAAACTTGAGCGTATCACATACTATATGTATATTTGAATGTGTTTGCTATTTAACATTTTATTTGACTGTCCAGCAAACGAGAATAGATTGAAATGAATTGAAATGAATTCAGATTTTCTAAATTATTCATTTATAGGAATTACATGGAGCATATCTCTATGTCTTTCAATCTAAAAATAATATTATCTTTTTCTGTGCACAACACACACATTGTGAATACTGTTCAATTCAAAATTTTGAATAGGAAATGCAATTTTTCAATCCATTGCATCCAATTGAATCTAATTGAATCCAATTGAATCCAATTAAATAAACAAAAAGTATTCGCTATTTAAAATACGCATTCGGATAGAAAAAAATTTCAATCCATTTTAATCCATTCTTGTTTACTGGATGTATGTATTTTTAGGTTATGCAAATTTAAACAATAGCATAGCATTTTGCTAATGTGATCCTTTATGCATATTGATTATTCATAGCTTCTTTTTTGAGATTTTTATTTCAAAATAATTATTCATTGAAAACTAATTGTAGTTCTAATATTAATATATAATTTACGTTATTGTAGATTTTTATAGGCTGCCGAGCTGCATAAAAAATGAGCTGTATATAAAACTGCAAAAGACAAAAATTGTTAATTTTCTTCTTATAGAGTTCTAAGAATTTTTAAAAAATTTTTTCAGAATTTTTTAATACTGTATTTTTTTAAGTTGATAAAAATGAGAAAATGCAGTACTAAAAAGTTAATAAAAAATTCTGAAAAAAGAATTCTATGAGAAAAAAATAAACAATTTTTGTCTTTTTCTGTAAAGTTGGTAGTATTTGAGTAAAAAATTATTGAAGACCAATTTTCAGCAATTTTTAGCAATTAATATCTTGTTAATTATTACGAAAATTGGAAGAGTTATATGTACAATACATATACGTATCTTGTTAATTGTTGCAAAAATTGCATAAAGTTATATATACATGTATGTATATACATTTTTATACATGCATATATTCTGCATATACTCTACTTTTTTTGTTAATTTTATAACCAAACTACTGTTTTCTAAATAAAACTAACTTTTTAAGATTATTTTTTTATGGAAGGCCACATTACCATCCATGTTTCTCTTCGATTTTCCATTATGCAATGTTGCCACATTTTTATTAATAATGTCCTAAGTAATAAATATTTTGTAAGTTTGAGTCCAGAATCGATACATTTAATAAAATCGATACATAATTGATACATTTAATGAATGTAATTATCAAGTTTTAAACTTAAATATTCATTATTAACCAAGTAAAATGCTGAAATAAAGTATAAAATATCTCATAAACTATTGGTTTTTTGATATCACTTAAGGGGGTATAACACCTTTGCGGCTTCAAAAAATACAAAAATTTTTTATTGGCTTAAATGATACTTTAAGATGTCTAGAATATGATCCCATTAACGCCTAAGCGATCTTGAATTTATTTCACGTCGAAAACAGCTATGCTTGTGTGTTACCTCTAGCGCGGGGAGAAGGCCTCGGGGCGCTCACCGAGCTCGCTGCCTTTCTCTTGTGTTTGTCAAGTATTTCAGGTTTCCTAATAGTTTAGGATAGTATGTTAGATGTCGCTTATGACTATTTCCACAGAAATACCTATTATTATAAAAGAATCACTAGATTTTTTTTGGCAATCGATTTTATGTCAGATTTTTAGGCGAAAATTCGATTTTTTTTTTCAAAGTCGCACCATTTTCTCAAAAATTGATATTTTTTAAAATCCACCGGTACTACTTTAGCCAAACTATCACAGATTAAGAACCAATTTGTATTTTTGCTTTAGGTCACTCCAGTCAGCCACAATCGTGTACACCAGCAAGACATACGCGACGCTAGTGGCCTCTTTTGACCGCGTTTATTTTATAAACCATGATGATTTTTCAAAAACAAAAAATATGTTCAGTGTCTTTAATATGTAAATAAAAAAGCCCAAAAACCCAATTTTGAATTGCGCACTTCTTTATATGTAAAAAAAAATCTTGAAAATGAGGTCGATTTTGGCAGTAAAAGGTGTTATACCTCCTTAATACTTTTATATGCAGAATAATTAGAGATTTTTCATCTGAAACATTTTTTCCTATCATAAAAATCAAGGGAAGTATTTCAGATGGTCGAGTTAGGTAAGACACCCTGTATATAAATAAGATATACACACATCGTATACTTTTCTTTTTAAATAGTTATGAAATTTCGTTATGTAGACTTACCAATCATCACTCGCGCCGGTACAGCATTCCATTCAAGCCAAAATGTGATGAACGAACTGGTTACTAGAATAATGCCTGGGATGAAAACCGTAGTGAAATAGAAGGAACGATCTCGCGTGAAGATCAAATCCACCTTCAAGCAGCTGTAATTACCTAAGTCAAGCATACGTAATTTTATTTTTCATGCTGCAGCAAAAATCAATGAAAATTTATACTTTGAGGAGCAAAAAGAAAAAGTACCTTGATAACACTTTGATTCAAATAGAGACAAATCATTAATGGATGTTCAAACATATTTAAATACTTCACTATTAATGAGATAATAAATTTGAATAATTATTGAGAAAAGGTTAAATCTCGCCGATAACCTTGATCTTGATATATCTTATCAAGATCGTGATTCTGAGTAACTTTGCTTTAATAACTAGGTGGTGATCCCTTATAGTTTCTGAGATAAGATACTTTAAAGTATTAAATTTTATTCCCGATTATGTAGGATCCGGCCAAATAACATGTAAAAGCGGGCACGACAAGATTCCTTATAAAAAAGTAAAAAAAATATATAAAATGAAATTTTTCGATTTTCTGCTTAGTTTTCGAGAAAATCTAGTTTGAAAATCTGCTGCGTACGCTGTTATGGCTAAGCTACGGTTCGTCGAGCGATGTATAACGCGTATAATGTTTATAAACAACAATCTACGATGTCGAACACTCATGGCAGATTTATTCAAATATCATGACGATGATTTATACTATTATTATAACAGGGAGTACGTCGATATGAATAATACTGTAATAAAATAAAATTTTGTTCACTAAAAATTTTTGCTACTTTTCTTGTATTTGGTATGACTACGTTTTAATATAAAGATTCAAAATACCGTCAATGAATTTCGTTCATTCTTGTCAATTAAAAAAAAAAACAGCTTTCAACATGCAACTATTATACATAAGTTTTTGAGTCTTGTTGAAGATAAAGATAAGTTAATAAATTTAAATAGTTAAATTTTAATATTGTAATTAAATTTAAAAAATTAAATTTCCTGATTAAACAAATTATTCATGGATGTGTCAAATATTCACGATGTGAAACAATGTTGGATTTAAATCGGAAGTATACTTCTTGTTTAAAACTACGAAATATAAACAATATAAAAATAAGAAACAATACAAAGTATTGCGTAACTTCAGATTGAGTCCTGAATATAAGACATGGTTTTCGTATGTTCATCTACAATGAATATATAAATTTATTCTTATTGAATACTTTTTAACAATACGCCCTTCTTAACAAACATTTTTAATGGAAGAATTTGGTGTTACCTATTACATTTATCACAATGATCGATTGGTCAAATTTTTGCGCGAGGTTAGTTTTTATTATATTTATCTTTGCGTCAAAGTATTATCTTATATTTATCTTCACGTCAAAATATTTTATATTTTCTTATTGGAACCCGAATTATTTCTCTTATACGTGATCAATGTACAATAGGAGTCATAGATGATCGTGAGTTGTCAAGGACAGTGTTCTCAGATCATGGGACATGGGACCTGTTTCTCTCTGGCGTGGGATTTTACGTAATCTCGTCACATGTTTGCTAAGCACAAACGCATATGCTATCGTAGCATGTGATAGTAAGATCCCATGAGATTACATCACAAACACGTGAGATCCCACGCCAGAGAAAGAGAAAGGGGGAGAGGGGAGGGACGGAGGAAGGGGAGGGAGAGGGAAGTCCCAGGATCTGAGAACACTGTTGTGGCATCTTAAGTCATAGGAAATTAACCAATTACAATGAAATATGAAGAAAATAATCAACTATGGTTGACCGATTTCCTACGACTTAAAACTATTCGATCATTTATGATTCCTATTGTAGATCTCTCGTTAACTTTGTCTTGAACGGATTGATGATATGGATGGAAAAAATATCGTGGAAATAGATGAAGCTAAGATTGGAAAGCAAAAATTTAAAGACCAACTTGTAACTGGACAATAGATCTTTTGTGAAATTGAACGCGAAACAAAAAAATGATTTATTGAATGTGTTGTTAGAAACATTATCAATAAAATAAAAATGGAAATTGTGAGTACAATTATTATATTTGATTGTTGGAAAGCATATGATTAATTTGAATCTAACAACACAAATACTCAACAATTACAATCATCCGTATAATTTTATAAATTCTAGTAATGGAGTTCATATATAAAATATAGAAAAAACTTAGAGAGATACTCGTTTAAATATCCCATAAAATAAATATTATGCAGAATATCTTTACAAACAAAAATTTTTTTTAAAGAAACATATACAAGCATTTTTTATTATTTTTTTATAGGCAAAATATTATTCGCCTATATTATGATAAAGAAGAAAGTTTACAATTTATAATATAAATAATAAGAATCTTATTGGATTTAAACAATGAAGGAGCATAAAAGCCAACGCAAAGTAACAATGCAATAATACATTACTTTACTTTACAAATATCTTAATAAATGTTTCGGCCATATATTAGGTGTAGTAAAAAGAAATCCATTATTTTTCCAATAGATGGCTTTAGTAATCTATATCTCGCGTTGCGATACGTCAAAAAGATAAATTTAAAAGTATGTTAAATTATAAGTAACAATAAAAAGTTGTTTTTTAATAGTACCTGTGAGTAGAACAGAAATACCAGTGGATAAATTATATATCAAAATATTACATGTTAAAATCGCTAACAAAATCTTAAAAAGATATGTATCGTCAATGTGACAAAAAGACCAGCAAAATATAATATAATATACGTAAGGAAGTGCGTTGAAAAGAGGAAATTGGTTAAAGAGGGGGAAGCTGATCAAGGAAATGGAAGTATACATTAACAATGTCGCATCTAGTTTAAAAACTGTCGCCAGAAATGCCAAATTAGTTATAAACCCTTAAACTCATTGAAACAATTCATAAAAACGGGGAAAGATCAGTTGGAAAGAAGAAAAAAAGTGAGTTAATTTATAAAATTGATTGTGACGCAAGTTATGTGAGACAAACTAAACGCCAGTTACAGACTAAAATTAAGGAATATTCAGCAGATATTAATAAATCCTTGGGTGCTTTGTCAGTAATTTTGAACCATAGATTGGAAACGAATCATAATTTTTGTTGGAATGTAAGTATTTTGGACATGGAGCCGTTTTTTATTACAGAAGATTAATTTCGGAAATGATATTCATAAAAAGACATAAAAATGGACTTAACAAACAGAGACTGCCAGACATATACTTCCCTTTCCTTGATCAGCTTCCCCCTCTTTAACCAATCCCCTCTTTTCCACGCATTACTTCCTTACGTATATTATATTTTGCTTCATTGTCACATTGACGAATTTTTTTGAGACCTTGTCAGCGATTTTAACATGTGATACTTTGCGGTTTATCCATTGGTGTTTCTGTTCGACTCACAGGTACTATTAAAAAACAACTTTTTATTGTTACTTACAATATAATTTAATATACTTTTAAATTTATCTTTTTGACGTATAATATGACTATTTGATTTTCATACTTTATGATTATCATATTTAATGAATGACCAATACATAATTTAGATTGTTGTTTATATAATTTATATAGAATTTAGGAATCCTGTGAGGGTCTGAAACGCCGGAGTGATTTCAAATGAAGTAACAATAATTTTCGCATTCAACGACGCAGTATTTTGTAACGAGACAAAGAGAATGAAGAATCCTTTCGTGACGGACATTTGTGTTAATATAAATATTTTGTAGACGATGAATTAACGACAATTTTATAAGTAACAGTTTATATATCTGATTTACAATACTGAGGATTAAATATTGTATATGATCGAAACATTTATCGAGATATTTGTAAAGTAAAGTAATGTATTATTGCATTGTCACTTTGTATTAGCTTTTATGCTCCTTCATTGTCAAATTTAATTTGTTCGAAAGCCATTTGTTTAAATCTTATTGGACTTTACATATGAATACATAACTAATAGGAAATATAAACTAATAGGAAATAAAGCCTATAACGGTTGAAGTTGAATCTTTAGTGCTTAAATAATTTGATGTGAATTTATGTACTACATATCTAAGCGAATTGATTTTTCGGTCTTAAAAACGCTATACCGACAGAACTCTACTAGTAATATAAATTAAATTGTATAACAATAATTTGATGCTCTTCCATTCCGTTCAAGCGTCCTATGCCTTTAGACAGTTTAGATCATCGAGACACTTGTCTTAGCAGTCTAATAATCAGTCTAATGAGGATGTTCGCATGGAATGCTAAAGATCCGAGTTCGATCCCCAGCCGAAATAATTTTTTGCAATAAATTATTTAATGATTTTAATAAGTTTATCAGCATTACCTATTAAGATTTTTCTAAGATGACTATAAGCACCAAATTATTAAATTGCTAGGCAATTTAATTTGTGATATCACTACGGTAGTTTTGTCGATATAACATTTCAAGACTAAAAAATCAATTCGACGTGCAGTTTGATAGAGTTTAATACATAGTATATTCACGCTGCATTATTTAAGCACTACAGATCCAGCATTGATTGATATGGACTTTATTTCCTATTGGTTGCATATTTACAATTTAGGGAGATAGGGAGAGAGAGAGAGAGGGAGGGAGGGAGGGTGGAAGAGGGAAGAGAGAGAGAGTGTATATGTGTTTGGATGAGTATGTGTATGTGTTTGTATTATGTGAAACAGAACAACTCTATGTTCTTAGACAGCTGATCGCAACAAATGCCCCTCGTGATCGCTCACGTCGGACGATGAGTGCGTCGCATCTGCTTCTGTACGCGACCCGTAATTCGCTAACTTTATCTTTTAATAACTTGAAAAGTAAGCGTCAAATAAAATTTTCCTAAAGGAAAAATCGTCCCAGAATTCAATCAGGATTATATCTTCACAAGGACATGGGGTTGTTCTGAATCACTCTGTCAATAACATTTTAATAAGATCGAGATATTCAGAGTTTTGTCTTCTAAGGTGAAGATTTACTACTAAAATTACATTTTAATTTTAAATATCTCAGCAACTGAAGAAGACCGTTACTTAGTCGTTAAAACAAAATTACTTCGGATCATAACTTCGACAATATATGTTATGCTCAAAATCGAGGCAAAGTTTAATTTCTTTGTTAATAATTACTTTCTGTATAACAAGGTACATAATAAAATAATTAAAAGTCTGAGGTTATTAATACTCAGTCTTTTAAGTTAGGATGACGTAGCAATTGTTTAAAAATATATTCCTTCATATTGTATTAAAAAAAAAATTTTTCATTTCACACACACAGTTCCAAATTTCATTTGAAATTCTGAGTCTTATAATTATTTCAAGTAATTTTAAATTTGAAAAAAGTAATAAAATATCACATATAATCATTTTGTTAATTAATGTCGATTAAATGTCCCATTCGTGAAAGCAATTAACAAAGTGCTAATATGAGTATCAAAAAAGATTAGAAGCTATTTGCAAGCATGAAGGAACATCTATCATTAAAGAAACATTAACTTAAACTTTCTATCACAAATAATTCTACGTCGAATACTTCTCATATCTTCTTGAAAAAAAAGGATATGAATATTTATTTATTAATTATATAATACAAATAATTCATGCCGGTGATATTCAATTATTACCATTTGTATATTTTATTAATTTCCAGTTATCTTGTTAGGATTTCTCTTGAAAATTGATTTCAAATCAAATCCTTATTTCATTAGATATTTTATAACAAATAAATTAGTAAAAATATTGTGCAAATAGGAATATAAATAAAAAGCAAAGCTTATAATATATATTTGATAAAAACACGATAAAAAAACATATAAAAGATACGGCAGTATAAAATTCACACATTTGAAGATTTATGTCAACATTTTCATCTTATCATTATTAAATTGAACTTCATATAAAGTATAACTCGTAAATATGTACCTACCAATAGAATTTGTGTAATTTAATGATTAAAAAATTTTTATAATACTTTGTTTTACAAGGGGTAAACTTTATTTTAAAAAAATGACCGCAAAAAGAGTGAATTTTTCGCTTGTGTTTTGATCCTCGATTTTGGAATTAAATTTTATGTTAAATAATAGCTTTATGTTAAGATATTAACCACAAAAAAGTTTTATGTTGAACATGCGATTTGTTTCAGAAATATTGATCGTCAAAGGAGTCACCAACTATAGAAAGTATGACATTAACGAAGAAAATATGACATTAACGATGCTTTATAACACCAATTTTTATTGAATTTGTTTGAAAATTGGTATTCTTTGAGTTGCTGATTATGAATCTAATATTAGATTTTAATAATTCATGATAACGGATATAATATGGCAGACACAAATACTGAAACAATCATTCACTTCTACACTGAGAAAAAAATGCTGTTGATTCAATTAAAGTCCATATTACGGGCTGTCACTAACATAAGTGATTAATTCATGTATATTTTTATTGCATAAATTATTTCAATAATTAAGCCTTTATGTCAATAAAAATATACATGAATTAATTACTTATGTTAGAGACAATCCGTAATATAGACTTTAATTGAATTAACAGCATTTTTTTTTCTTAGTGTACGGAAAACTTAGTGTTAAGTTGTGGTTTTGGTGGCTCGTTGATTATGAATTTTCTATCAGATTTACCTTTACCTTCACCAAAGGCAGAATATAAAAAAATTATCCAGCGGACAATGCAAGATCAAAATGTTCTTCTAAATATAGCAAACATAACTGTCATGTTATCTTTTGCATGTAACGTATCAACTTGAATTTGATCTTTTTTATGAAAAAATAATAAAAAAAATAATAAAAATAATAAAAATAATAAAATAATAAAAAAAATACTTTTTTTACTCAGAAATTGTCATTGACAATTGTACATTTCAAAATATGATAGAAAATTCATAATCAGCGAGTCGAAAAAACTACAACTTAACAGTTTCCATAGAAGTGAATGATTGTTTCAGTATTTTTGTCTGCCATATTACAATATATCCGCTATTTTGAATTATTAAAATCTGACATCAGATTTGTAATTAGCAACTTAAAGAACCCATAGGTACTGACTTTGAAAAAAATTCAACAAAAATTCGTGCTATAAAACGTTGTTAGTGTGACATTTTCTTAGTAGTTGATAACCCCTTTGGCGCATATTTCTGAAACCAATCGTATGCTCAACGTAAAACTGTTTTGTGAATGTTTCATCATAAGCTATTATTTGACATAAAATTCGATTCTAAAATTGAGAACCGAAAAACAGGCATTTTTTGCCGTTGTCTTTTTAAATATAGTTATATCATAATTATACCTCTTTTTTGGCTTCGTTTAAAATACATAAAAACTTCTTAAATATTCTTTAAATATGCAATTATATTACATTATACAGGGTGTTTTGGGCCTAACGCATCACCTGCAATTACAGATTCTTGAAGTAATTTGGAGACAAAAAGTTTAATATCAAAACATCGAGGCTATAATAGTAGTGTAATAGAGGGAGTTCTAACTCGGGATCTTCAAGGGGAATGCGGGACGCGGGGGATTCTTCGGAGATGGGGAAGTATGACATCATGCGGAGTGGCAGTAAGACATTACAGATTTTGGGGACTGCAGTCACGTACAAGACAACAAAAAAAAATCACAAAAAGGGAATATTGCCATGAACAAAAACAAAACAAAAAATAAATGGTTATAAAACAAAAAGTGTTACAATAGGTATCCGCCGGTATATGCTTCAATCATTTTTCGGCCAAGGCGTAATGTAATTTTTCTAGAAACAACATTTATAAATTATTTTAAATCCGTATAGCAAATCAAACTAACCAAGATTCCTTATAAATCAAAGAACTGGAAAGGATATGGGCAGTAGGAGTCAAGCTCAGAAGACGTCGCGTAAATAATATACCTATGAAGTGTGAAACTTCTTTATTCACTAAAACGCGCTTACACGTTTCGGCTCACTTTTGAGCCTTCCTAAGAGACAACGTAAACTAACATATATAAAAACTGTGAATAAAAGTTATCCTGTTATGGTGAGCTCCCCTTACATCGAAAATTTAAATGTCGGAGTTAAAACCAAAAGAATGAAAGAAAAAGGAAAAGAAAAAAAAGAAAAGAAATTAGGAAATATCGTAAAATAGAATATGGAGAGAACTAATTTATCAAACAACTTTAAGATTATAATTAATTATCCAGCAAATAAGAGGACGCTCACTATGTTCACAGAGTACCATATCGCAAACATAAAAATAATTCAAGAACCGGCTCTTGATAATGTTGGCCAGTCAATATCAAACACAGTGAGTCACTTTTTATTTTTTAGCTAGTAATTTTCCGAAATAACAAATGGAAAAATGTAACCTTAAAGCATTAATCAATTCCAAGAACAAGAAAGTTGGAAAGTAATCGACACGCCAGAAAGATAAACACGCTCATTACTGTGTACGAACGATACTGACTGACTAGACATGACAACAACTCAAGCCTTTATAGCTTGTTTATGATCGGGAGATAGGCCTTGGGAAGCCCCTCCATATCTGCAGGTGAGTCCATTCGTCTATTTCCTGATGAATATTATCTTCGAAATCAATCTCTTCTTGTAGTGAGGCTCCTCGTCCAGTATTGTAACGTTGTCTCAATCAAAATCATGGCCTTCTTGTAACTGATGTTCAGTTATGACATTATAACGGAGACGTATTCCATCGGATGTGGTTCTTACGCTCCGTGATTCTTGACCTCAGCTATCCCACATGCTTGCATCGCAACTCTTACACGATCTTATAAATAAAAATTTGACTTCTTGTCACGCGGTAAAGGGTCCTTATGCACTCTCTCGCAATTTATTGGTACTATAAAACGATATCCTCATACGCTCACTATTTAATCTAAACTTCTCAATAATACTACGAACGAAAGGAACAGTGAACGAAGGCTGCACTACTTTAACCCTATTATCATTAACAACAGTCTTCCTTAACCATTACTAACCATTACTAACCATAATAATTTTCTTCAAACAATTATTTATATTCTCAAATATAAAGTTTAATGGATAATCATTCTCTAACAATACTTTAATAATGAAATTATCAAGGTGAAATTTAGAATTAGTTCAAAAGCAAAAATACCTTATCAATTTAATTCAAAAGCAAAAATACTTTATCAATTAATCTCGTAATTGTATCTATTTTTTGAGAAACCGGGTGCTGTGATCAAAAATTCAAATATCTATCCAAAAAAGTCAGCTTGTGATATCAATTGAACTCCATCAACTCATTATCCCTAATCACTAACATTCAAAAAATTCAATCTATCATCCCCTACCTTCATAGTGAACTGAAGCTTAGGATGCTGAGAATTAAAAATATCAAGAATGTAACTAATCAAAGACACAGGTGCCGCCAATAATATATCGTCAACAAATCTATAGTAAAAGGGCAACGGAAACCGAATCAAAGACAAAACTCTAATGTCCAGCTTTCACATAACTAGATCCGCGATGACAGGAGACAACGGAGAGCTCATAGGAGTCCCGTAATTCTGCCTATAACACTATCAAAACCAAAGAAAGTAGAATCTAAAACAAACTAAATCGCTTTGATGAATTCCTTCTCCGATAAACAATAATTTCTAGAAATAAATCGCCAATGGTCTTTAACACAGTCCATCGCATAGTCAATGGGGACGTTAATGAAGAGACTTACAACATCCAGTGACATTAACTGGAATTCATCACTCAAATGTTTCTCTCTACCATCAAGTTCCTTAACAAGTTTAAAACTATTTTCGATATGACTATCTGCTTTAGGAATTGTTTTTATGATAATATTATGAAGAAATACTACTAACAAATACAAAATGTTATTTATCGAAGAAACTATTATACGAAAGGGACAGCCCTGTTTATGTTCTTCCTTCGGAAGAGCCTTCGGAAGTATCCCATCATTACATAACAAACTGTATGTGGAATTAGCTATATACTTTTTTCCTTCCAACTAACTAATAAAGCATATAAACCCGTTATCATCCTTCTGATTGGCCAATCATATCAGGAGCCAGTTCTTGAATTATTTTTATAGTAATGTTTGCAATATGGTGCTATGTAAGCATGGTAAGCGTCCTTTTATTTGCTAGATAATTAATTATAATCTTAAAGTTGTTTGATAAATTAGTTCTCTCCATATTCCATTTTACGATATTTCTTAATTTCTTTTTTTTTCTTTTCCCTTTTCTTTCATTCTTTTTGATTTTAATTCCGACATTTAAATTCTCGATGTAGGGGAGCTCACCATAACAAGATAACTTTTATTCACAGTTTTTATATATGTTAGTTTATGTTGTCTCTGAAGAAGGCTCAAGTGAGCCGAAACGTGCGAAGCGCGTTTTAGTGAATAAAGAAGTTTTACTTCATAGGTATATTATTTGCGCGATGTCTTCTGCGCTTGACTCCTACTGCCCATATCCTTTCCAGTTCTTTAATTATTTTAAATAAATACGATCAAGTTTTATAATTAATCGATTGAGTGCCAACATCTGGCTGTTATCGAAATCGATAATATAGAAACGCAATGTCTCTCTCCCTTGATAAAAGAGCCTCGATCGTTTATTCTTTTTGGGAGGGGACATGACAATCGAACATGTTTTTGCAATATATTTCAAGGTTAGTAGAAATGTAAATGTAAATGAAACTCTATAGAATTGTATTTTTATAAATTTTTGTAAAGCGGTTTTTTAAAGCATACTTTGAAAATGAGCGCATAATGCTGTACTCTGAAAAGAGGAGGAGACGAAAATAAATTCAGTCTGTGTATCAGAATATAGTACATTGAAATCTGTGAGAGCGAATTCGTCTTACTGTTAGTCAATCGTTGTAAACATGGATCGAGATTTCAATTAAGCAGAGCGCGATCGTTGAAGCGATCCCACCAAATTGCTATCTTGAAAGAGTGTTTCGCGTGGATAAAAAAATGCAATGAATTTATTAAACAGCTTGAAGAATACAATCATGTTAAGCGTCTACGGCTCTCCATTGAATATAGACAATCTTTAATCGCTACAATTTTTAGAAGACATCAGTAGTGTAGTGCTCGAGCGAGTGCAAGGCACATTGAAAAAATACAATTGTAAATAAAAGTGAACACCATATTTAACGGCGAATTTGCGACGGATCATAAACGGCCAATAAAAGTTTAGTATTAATATTAGTATTAATACTAAAAACTATGAACTCTTTCAAACATCGAACTTGTATGAGTGATACAAGCAACACGTCATCGAACTCACGTTAGCATCTCTTGAAGAGTTTCAAAAATGTGACAGTGAGTGGGCGTTGTCGCGGATAATGAATCTTATAATAAATCTACATCAATAAGTGTAATCCAATGCGTGGGCTTTGAAGATAGCCGAAGTGCCGCGAGAGATAATGACAAAGAGAGCGGTGATTAATATGCGATCGATGGACAATGCATGCTTCGCGTGGTCGGTGGTCGTATTGTACCCAGCTACTCAGTCGAAAGAAATGCGGATCTTCCTATCCACACTATACGATGGTGCTGAATTTCCAAAATTAGAATTTCCTATAACGTTAAAAGACGTAACAAAATTCGAACATCTCAACGACATGTCCATTGACGTATACGCTATCAAGGGACAGAAAATGCTAAACGTTCTTCCGATATGACTCACTGACGACAAAAAGGAGAAACATGTCAATTTACTATATTTGCAAGATTCGCGAGACGACAATGTGGGCCATTTCGCATGGATCTGTCTCGGCTCATGAGTTCGCAATTGAGTAAACATCAAAAGTACATTTGCGATCGGTTAATATGATTAATAAAAGCGAATTCTTAAAAAAAAAAAATTAACATTATTTATTTTTATTTGCAGCTATTTACATTATTTTCATTTCAATGAGAAAGTTCAGTTACACATGGTGTTAGAGATACAGCCAACATGTACAGTTTTTACATGTTTAGCGTTCGTGCGACATGCGGATCGAAAGCTTCTAGAAGGATCCCAAGCGTCCTTAGAAGTTTCCAAAACATCTCCTAGTCGATAAAGTCGAAAAACAATAAGCTAAGCCGCACGTCGCACGTACGCAGATCTCAACCGCTATAACGGCGAACCAACTCGGATCCGTCGCAGCGCACGCGTGATCGCGTGACGCAAAACGCGTAATATGCGTTAATCCCAATCAGGAATCCAGATTTAACGGGCGCGCATGGCAATTGCGTGCCGCTCGGCCGTTGCGCTCGAAATTGCCAATCGCCGCCCAAAACAGAGGGTCACCTCACAATTTTCAATTTTGTAACAATCTCATAGGTGAATGCAAAGGGAAGCCTTTGTTCTTAAAAGAGCATAAAAAGAAAACCCGAGAATCAATCGCTCTCTTAGTTTCGCTGCTCTCGAATTAACGCTTCGCTACCAGTGCAACCGCCTAGTAAAACCGCTACAAGGAAGATTCCTTTGAAAACCGCCGAGAAAACCGCCGCGTTTAATCCGCAATCGACATTTCGCGCGAAGCGAAATTCAACTAAAACGCCGTGTCACTCAGATTCTCTCGCTCTGACTCGCTCTCGAACATTGCTGGTCCTTCGAGCCGGATTCGCCGTCGCCGAATTCATCATTCGATCGGGAGTATTATCGCGTTCAGTGCGCGTATTATCTGAAAGGAATCAGAGAGAGAAACCATGAGTGACGAAATAACTGCCTTGCTGTCCGCTCAGAGCGACATTCATGGTCGCATGGCCAGATCAGTGGCCAATCTGAAGAAGATGGGGACGACGAACATCACCCTCCACGCTGTCGAAACCCGCTCAGCGCTTCTCGACCAGCTGTGGACGAAATTCGAGAAACAACACGAGCTCATTCGAGCACATTACAAGGAAGCCTTCGATCAGAGTGAGTACAACACGTCTCAATTTGCCGATTCCGCCGAAATTACGTACGTGCAGCAGCGTAGCCTGCTAAACGATTACCGGATAAAGCTCAAGGCAGAGAAATTGAGCACAGCTCCTCCGAGTGAATCGGGAACCGATTGTTCTATCAAGTCGGCGCTGCCGCGGTTGAAAATCCGATCGTTCTCGGGCGCGTTTGAAGACTGGCCTTCGTTCCGGGACATATTTTTGTCCATCGTTGGCAGCAACCCGTCTATCTCGAACGTAGAAAGATTTCATCACTTGAAGCATTGCTTGGAAGGATCCGCGGAGGCATTGATACGCCCGCTAGCCATAACCGGAGACAATTATTCGCGCGCGTGGGCGCTGCTCTGCAAGCATTATGAGAACAAAAGGGAACTGTCGCGCTCCAATTTCTGTGCGTTCACCTCAGTACAGAAAATGAAAAGCGACACCGCCGAGGAACTTAGCCGCATCTACAACGCCGCGATCAGTGCCGTAAACGGCCAAGAAAGTATAGGCAGACCAATGGATTCACATGGCTTCGACCTGTTCAATCACTTAGTCATCGAACTTTTCGACCCGAAAACGCGTCTCGAGTGGGAATCGCACACGAGCGATTCCACGGACTTGCCAAACCACGACACGCTACTGGACTTCATCACAAGGAGAACGCTGACACTCAAGGCCGCAAGACCAAGGGCCACTAAGGTCCCTGGAGAGCCACCGCGAACCGCGAAATCGCTCGTCGTCAAACGCGTAGCCGACGCTCCCGGTTGCGTCCTGTGCAAGGGTCGGCATAACGTAATGATGTGCGAGCAATTTAAATCGAAATCTGCATCCGAGCGTAAGTCCGTCGCCGAAACGCATCGACTATGCTACAATTGCCTCGGTTCGCACCCGGTCGCGAGATGCCAGTCGACGAAGACGTGCTTCTCGTGCAAGGCGAGACATCACACTCTCTTGCATGAAGCGTACGTCGTTGCGAAACCCGCCGAAGCCAGTGTGTTGACCGCGGTGCGCCAAGACAGCGAGTGCAAGGCCATTCTGCTCGCTACTGCGAGGGTTACGGTCGATGATCGTCACGGGGTTCCACACCCGGTTCGAGTCCTGATCGATCAAGGATCGGAGGTGTCCTTGATCTCCGAGGCGCTAGTTCAGCGCTTACGCCTGCCGCGATCCCGCGCGGCAATCTCAATCCTCGGCATCGGCGGCTCATCCTCGGGTTCCTGTCGCGGGAAGGTGTCTCTCAAGCTCACCTCCAGGACCAATGGAGCTCGAGTCACCGCTGTCGCCTTCATCCTGCCACGTCTCTCGTTATATCAAGGAGCAATTTCGACATATGAGACTACATGGCCTCACATCAAGGGTCTCCAGCTGGCCGATCCACAATTCTCAGCCACCGATCCCATCGAGCTGCTGCTCGGCGCGGAAGTGTGCTCCATCATTCTGCAAGAAGGCCTGCGAAAGGGCGATTCGCACACTCCCGTCGCTCAGGATACTCTGCTCGGATGGATCCTCTCGGGAGGCTGCGGCGAGAATCCCCCAGCGACTCCACGCCGCTCCTTCCAGTGCACCGCCGACCACGAGCTGACCGCGCTCGTGCAACGTTTCTGGGAACAGGAGAAGGAACCTTCCGCCTCAGTGCCCCTCACACCAGACGAGCAACGATGTGAGGAGCTCTTTGCACGAACTCACAGCCGCACCGCTGCAGGGAGGTATGTTGTGCGGCTGCCATTTGCCGCGCCGCCTGCAGCTCTCGATGACACCCGCCAATCAGCCGAGCGACTGCTCACCGCCATGGAGCGACGATGCGACCGCGACACTCGATTCGGATGCCTGTACCGCGCCTTTCTAAAGGAATACGAAGAGTTGCATCACATGGAGGCAGCGCCAAGGTCATCGGAATCTCAGGCACGATGTTTCCTGCCTCACCATGGGGTGCTCCGAGAATCGAGCTCGTCGACCAAACTCAGAGTGGTGTTCAACGGATCTCAGAGTACACGGTCCGGTAAGTCGCTAAACTCTCAGCTACTGGTCGGCGCTAACTTGTTGCCATCGCTCGCCAACGTGCTGACCCGATGGCGATGGCACCGATACGCGATCGTGACGGACATCGAGAAGATGTACCGCCAAATCCTCGTGGCGCCTGAAGACAGAGAGTATCAGTGCATTCTCTGGCGTCACTCACTCGACGATCCGGTCCGCGAGTACCGATTGAACACAGTGACATACGGCCTGTCGTGCGCGCCGTTTCTTGCTATCCGTACTCTTCGCCAGCTCGCCGATGACGAAAACGCGAGATTTCCGCGAGGCTCCGCCGCGTTAAGACACGATTGCTACGTCGACGACATAGTAACCGGAGCACACACGAGAGAAGAGGCAATCGCGAAGCAATCCGAACTCCGTCAGCTGTGCATGGCGGGCGGGTTCCCGCTGAGAAAATGGGCCTCCAATCATCCTGAAATTCTCGTCGGCATTCCTGCGGATCATTGTCTCGCGGATGCGCGGTCGTGGGAACACGAGGGCCACGCTACACTGGGCCTGCAATGGCATCCGGTGGACGACACCTTCGCGTTCTCGATTCAAGGCTGCGCCATCGAAAATTTCACCAAGAGGAAAGTTCTCTCGGAGACTGCGCGCTTGTTTGACCCGCTCGGATGGTTGACACCAGTAGTGATTCGCGCAAAAATCTTGCTTCAATCAGCATGGTTGCAGAAGCTGGACTGGGACGCCCCGCTCCCTCAAGCAGACGCCTGCCATTGGAGCCGTTTCCTGGAGGAACTTCCAAGGCTGGACCAGCTCAGAGTCAACCGCTGGTTGAACACAGGCGCCAAGGATGTTGCAATCGAATTGCACGGATTCGCCGATGCGTCCGAACGAGGGTACGCGGCCGTGGTGTATCTTCGTGTCAACAGCACTGACGATGTCAAGATTCTCCTGCTAGCAGCAAAGAGCAAGGTCGCTCCAATCAAACCGGTGTCCTTGCCGCGATTGGAACTGTGCGCCGCCGCCTTGCTCACAAAATTGGTCGCACACACACGCATCGTTTTAAGTCTGTCCACAGCTCCAGCCACTCTTTGGTCCGACTCCACGGTCGCACTCTATTGGATCCGGAGTCACGCCTCCCGATGGAAGACCTACGTGGCCAACCGCGTGTCCATGATTCAAGAGGCTCTTCCAGAAGGACGATGGCGTCATGTCCCCGGAAAGGACAACCCGGCCGACTGCGCTTCTCGGGGGATAACGCCAGGAGAGCTCATAGACCATCCACTCTGGTGGTCAGGCCCCCCTTGGCTGCTCAGGGACGACTCGACGTGGCCCAACGCTCGGCTTGAGACTCCATCGGAGGAAATGCCCGAGCAACGCATCCACTCTCACGCCGTCACGTCCAAGGTGGTCACGGAGCCGGAGCTCCTTCTCCGATTCTCTTCACTCCACCGGCTCCTGAGGGTCACAGCGTGGTGCTTACGCTGGCTGCACCAACGGAAACCGCCAACAACAGAAAGAAGTCTGGGGTCGACCTTGACGCCCGACGAGATCGACGCGGCACTGGGACGATGGATCCGAGCAGTTCAGGCGTTGCATTATCCACGCGAGGTCACTGCCACAGAGGATCAACGCCCGACGCCACCTCGCAGCCAGCTGCGAACCTTGAGTCCCTTCATCGACAAGCAAGGGACGCTGAGAGTCGGAGGTCGACTAAAGCACGCGATTCTCTCTCCGGACGAGCGGCATCCAACAATCATTCCGCCGCACTCACATCTCGCACGCCTCTTAATATTATCATGTCACCGCCGAGCACTCCACGGAGGGGTGCAACTGACTCTGGGCCTGTTGCGTCTGCGGCACTGGATCCCTCGAGGGCGAGCCACAACGAAATACTGGCTGCATCGGTGCGTCACTTGCACTAGATGGAGAGGGGTCACGCCACAGCCGCCGATGGGCAACCTTCCTCAAGGACGCGTAACCCCAGCACGTCCATTTCTCAGGACCGGTATCGACTACGCCGGACCGATACTCCTTCGAACGAGCCGAGGACGCGGGCACCGGTCCCACAAGGCCTTCATCGCAATTTTCGTGTGTCTCTGTTCCAAGGCAACGCACCTTGAAGTCGTGTCTGACTACACGACGGACGCATTCCTGGCCGCGCTTCGTCGATTCACGTCAAGGAGAGGAATCTGCTCGGACATCTACTCCGACTGTGGCACGAACTTCGTGGGCGCCGACCGCCAGATACGAGAACTTTTTCGCGCATCCTCCGCCAACAACAGCCGCATCGCGAATGCTGCGGCCTCAGAAGGAATCCGGTGGCATTTCAACCCACCTTCCGCACCCCACTTCGGAGGCCTCTGGGAAGCAGCAGTGAAATCAACGAAGTACCATCTTCGAAGGGTGATCGGCGACGCCACGCTCACTTATGAGGAGATGAGCACCCTTCTAGCTCAGGTAGAAGCCTGCCTGAACTCTCGGCCATTGCTGGCGCTATCCGACGATCCGGACGACCTCTCAGCGCTCACTCCAGGACACCTGCTCATCGGAGCGCCGCTGTTGACCATCCCAGAGCCGTCGCTCGCAGAAAGGACATTGAGCCCTCTCTCTCGTTGGCAGCATCTTCAGGCAATGCGTGACCATTTTTGGGAAAGGTGGTCGCGGGAATACCTGCATTCCTTGACCTCACGCCCGAAGTGGTGCAAGGTAAGCGCCGCGCCTCAGGTTGGCTCATTGTGCCTCATACTGTCAGAGACATCACCGCCGAGCCGATGGCCTCTAGCGCGCATCACCAAGCTGCACCCAGGAGAGGACGGGGTGACCCGAGTGGCAACGGTCCGCACAGCGTCTTCCGAGCTCGTCCGACCCCTGGTCAAGTTGGTAATGCTGCCTGGACCTGCCGCCTCGCCCACTCTACACGCAGACTCGCACGAGCAGTAAAACCGCACATTATTATAAACCGCGCGATCTTCGTCAAAGTACTCGCGTCAGTCAAAGCACGCGTAATGTTCGCGTTTATTCTAGTTACCTTTCGCACTCTTCGAGGATGCGAATCTTCCTATTCCTCCCCTTTTGGAAAAAAAACATGTTTACCATTTAATGCAATGCACCATTCACTGTTACATTTTCGCCGTTTCGTTTCAAAATTATTCTGATTGCGTTCTATTTTCGCAACCATTATGCAAACTACGCCTTGTAATCGCAATTGGCCGCCAATTCCCTTCGATGGGTGTCATAGCTAAATTACATGACCGCGTCTGTGTATCTCTGGAATACCTTTTTTGTTAATTCAAACTCAGAGCGTATCCGATCATGTGTACGCACAGGCTTCCACCACACCGTGCGCGGGATGCGCACGCATCATCTGCCTGCGCCACCTAAGACGCCGCGATCTCACAAGCAACCACAGAACTTGCGACATCTGTACGCTCGCCGAGCGTGATCATTAATTTCGTTACTGCGTAACAAGGCGGGCGGAATGTTAGAGATACAGCCAACATGTACAGTTTTTACATGTTTAGCGTTCGTGCGACATGCGGATCGAAAGCTTCTAGAAGGATCCCAAGCGTCCTTAGAAGTTTCCAAAACATCTCCTAGTCGATAAAGTCGAAAAACAATAAGCTAAGCCGCACGTCGCACGTACGCAGATCTCAACCGCTATAACGGCGAACCAACTCGGATCCGTCGCAGCGCACGCGCGATCGCGTGACGCAAAACGCGTAATATGCGTTAATCCCAATCAGGAATCCAGATTTAACGGGCGCGCATGGCAATTGCGTGCCACTCGGCCGTTGCGCTCGAAATTGCCAATCGCCGCCCAAAACAGAGGGTCACCTCACAATTTTCAATTTTGTAACAATCTCATAGGCGAATGCAAAGGGAAGCCTTTGTTCTTAAAAGAGCATAAAAAGAAAACCCGAGAATCAATCGCTCTCTTAGTTTCGCTGCTCTCGAGTTAACGCTTCGCTACCAGTGCAACCGCCTAGTAAAACCGCTACAAGGAAGATTCCTTTGAAAACCGCCGAGAAAACCGCCGCGTTTAATCCGCAATCGACATTTCGCGCGAAGCGAAATTCAACTAAAACGCCGTGTCACTCAGATTCTCTCGCTCTGACTCGCTCTCGAACACATGGTAAATTGCCGACGGATAAACGACTACGCTATTTGACTACCGAGCGACGACGACAAATGGCTGAGCGTAACAATTATAATGGAAAGGAACAAGTTCCATTTGTCGTTTATGCTGATCTAGAAAACCTCATCCTCGAGAAAACTGATAGTGATCAGGAAGCATTTACGCACGTATCAACAACATCATCATATATTTAGCATAGGATACTACGTGCGCTGTTCGTACGACGATTCGCTATCAAAATATCGATTTTATCGCGATCCGGATTGCGTTTCATGGCTCGTCGAAAAACTGAGAAGTTTAGCACATTGCATAAAAAAAATTTTAGCAGTTAACGTCCCCATGGAAACTTTGTCGAGCGTACAGTGGAAGACATTGCGCAGCGCGACGTGTGTGAAAAGCTTTTCGCGCTAAACAATAATCGAGTAAGCGATCATTACCATTTAACCGGTCGTTACAGGGGTCCCGCGCATTCAAATTGCAATTTAAATTATAAAAACTCACATTTTATTTCCATAGTTTTCCACAATTTATCAAGCTATGATTCACATTTTATTATCAAAGAAGTAGCTACAGCATATGAAGACATCTAGAATTATTACCAATAACAAAGTGTATGAAAAATATGTATCATTTAAAAAATGTTAAAGATACCGCTGAAAGATCAGATTCGCGAAATAACATAAAATTACAGTTCATCGATTCTTAATATAAATTTTTAAGTACCAGTCTCGATAAATTAGCATCCTTTCTCAATAAAAATGAACTTCGAATTTTACAATGTGAATTTCAAAATTTGTCCGAAGAAGATTTCAAGTTATTGATACAAAAAGAGATTTTTCTATATGAATACATTAATTGCACTGACAGGATACGCGTTTACCACCGCACGAATCATTCTACAATTCCTTGATCGGCGTCACTGTATCCGAAAGCAATTACGCGCACGCTGTGAACATTTGGCAAAGTTCTCTGTTCAAATTTTGGGCGGAATACAGCGATCTATATTTAAAAATGGACGTGTTGCTGTTAGCCGATATATTTGAAAATTTTCGCGATATATTGAAAGTTACGACTTGGTCTCGACTCGGTCTCGACTCTGCATATTATTATACTTGACCAGATTTTATGTGGGAAGCTATGCTGAAACATACATGCGTAAAATTCGAACTGCTCACTAACATCGATATGGTGATGTTTATTGAGCGCGGTATACGCGGCGGTCTTAGTCAATGTTCCAGCAGGTACGCACAAGCCAATAATAAATATATGCAGTTGTACGATTCGTCGAAACGTACTTTGTACTTGATATTCTACGTACTTGATGTACTTCGATGTTAATAATCTATACGGATGGGCGACGTGTCAACCGTTACGCCAAATTTCGATGGGTCGAAAACGTTTCGGACTTTGATGTTAGCGCGATTGATCAGGTTACATTCTCAAGGTCGAATATCCGTTTAGAGCGTTTGTACCGACAAGCACGTTGATCTGCCATTCCAATGCGTGATAAACCACTTAGCAAGCAGCATAAAGCAGAATAAACTTTTAATGACTGTGTATGACAAAAAACGTTACGATATACATTATCGCAGCAGTGCATGCGTTACAGTCTTCATATAACAAAGATTCATCGTGTCCAATTTACACATTCACCATAGCTTCGCGATTATATTAAATTTAATACAAAATTTAGAACGCTTGCAAAAAATGACTTTGAGAAAAATTTATTTAAGTTAATGAATAATGCAGTATTCGGTAAAACCATGGAGAACGTGCGCAATCACATCGATGTAAAATTATTAACATAATGGGACGATATGGCGCAGAGGTGTATTATACAGCAGAAGTGTATTTTCTGAAAATCTGATAGCAATTGAAATTCGTAAACTTGAGGTGAAGTTCAACAAATCTGTATCGAATATGTATATTCGATATATCGAAGATCTGTTTATATGAATTTCACCACGAATATATGATATTATCGCTATATCGCAAAAAATGTGAAATTATATACACAGACACTGATAGCCTCATATATCGCATTGAGTGTGATAACGTTTGAATAAATGAAGCGTGACTAGGTTCGACACAAATGATTATTCTACCGATAATGTATATGGTATACCACTTGCGAACAAAAAAGTGCCAGGTTTAATGAAGGATGAAAATAATGGCGCAATATTGACTGAATTCGTCGGACTAAGAGCGAAAATGTATGCGTTGAGAGTAGATGGTAAAAAGAACACTAAAAGGGCGAAAAGTGTCAAAAGTAACATCGTAGCACGAATTATAACGTTCGATTACATCCGATGTTTAAACGATGAAATTGAAATGACGCGTCAACAGTCATGTATAAGATCAAAATTACATCAAGTATATACGATATTTGAAACAAAAATCGCTCTGAGTCCGTACGACGACAAACGATACGTCATATCGAATTCAACCAAAACATTACTATGGGAACATTATCGAATATCTTTATAAAAAAGTCGTGTAATGTAATTGTATTATTGAAATGTATTATATTATTGAAATGTATAACCCTAAATAATTATTGTATATATTGTAACATTTATGTAGTATTACATTTATAGTAAAAAATAAAGATTTTTTATGTATTAAATTGAAAAGGATGGGTATAAATAATAAACATTTTATCTTATGTATTTCATATACTTTTTATATTTTTGTGTTTAAAATAAATACATTTTTATGAAAATATAGTTTGTATGAATTAAATTATATTATCCTTATATCCAAGAATTGTGCGATGCATCAAATCCCAACTATTTTACGTAAACTTCATCACCTCTCCTGCGCAATACTTTCTCCACGAGATACACGTGGAGATTCGGATAAGTCGCGCGATCTTATGTTCATAGAACGTTCCAAAGATAGATTTTCGCGATGGTCGTCCAACAGATAGGTTACAGGATCAATATGCTGCACTTTAACGATTTTAAACACCTCGGTGGTTCAATTTGGCGTATAACCCTTTTCGAAGACGGTTTTATATTTGCTCACACATACCGAATCATCTATTTTGAATTTCGCTGGATCCGCGATATTTACGTTGATATACCATAGCCAAGAGTTTTTCAGCGGGGGTAACGTCGTCGGATCGTATATCGTTCGATGTTTGCGCGTGTTATAATCTGATATAAACTGCGACAGCGCATTGATTCACTTATAGTTTCTGTTAAGTGTAAACATCTTTCATATCATTTTTTTTAATGTGTAATTAAATCGCTCGACGACTGATGTCTTCATTACGAAGTATTGAATAATGATTGATGTTATGTTTTTTCAAGAGTCGTTGCATATCGACGTTGTAAAATTCTTTTCCCATATTGATCTATAGATTTTTTAGACATCTCTTACTCTTTCGAATTATCTTAGCAATAGTTTCAGCCGTCTCGCTTCCACCTTTATTCTTGAGCGGTATGGCCGCGGTAAGCCCACGCGTATTTGTTCAACATCCATGACGGTGAGTATATAGTGATGGTCTCTGTTGAAACGTGAGTATGGATGCATCTCGACGATGTCAGCCTGCCACAGATCATCATATCCCCGGACTATGATGATCCGCGCCTTCGTGGAAAATTTTTTCTCACCGGAGCGTGCAATTTCTTGACGAGCTGACGTCTCTCGGAGCTAATTTTTTCTCTCTTTTTACCGGATATCTTTTTCATGATACGCACGATACAGGAAACAAAGAACATTTTTTTTCAATGACACAACTCGACTGACCCATTTCATGCATACGTAATTTAATTTATAATGAGACCGGCTTCGCGAAGTTCCTCGATGATTGACAGCATCTTGTTGTCGTGAGCGTTGTTGCTCACTCAGTGCGAAGAGCAATTGTAGATGACGATCCTTTAGCTCGTTGAGATCGTCCCAATACACGTAAACGATCGCCCTGTTGTTCAGCGTCATTGCTTGAAGTAATCCCTTTCCAGATTTCTTCTATTTCTTGGGCGTGATCGACATCAGGTGCGATTACGTGTTTGCATTTGTATACCCTGTTGCTCAATATTCGATCCTACGAATGGTACTTGTGTTTGTGCGCGTTCATCACCAGCAGCATGCTCTTGTACTTGTGCATATCGTCTTCCGGGTAAAGGAGATCGTCGGGAATTCTCTTGAAAATCAACTCGTAAAGATCACGTGTACCAGCGCTATCGATGGTATTGTACGTTATTGTACGCTATCGATAATTATGTTGTTCGCCTCATCCACGTTGAAAGATTTATTGCCAAACATCAGTCTATCCTTGTGTAAGTAAACGTCATACACGTCATCTATACCGGTCTCTTTTCCTCGCGCTTCCTGCAGGATAGCCTCGACGTATTTTTTACCCAGCGGATCCTGGCCGGCTCGCAATGCCTTTCGGCCTTCCGATGTTTGCAACCGATTTTGAACCTTCGTCGCTAGTGAGTCGTCTGTCATTTCGAAAACGTTCTCGAACGTCTCTATCGGTTGTACGATTTTCGTGCGCGGTGTAGAGGTTATCGGCTGTACATGATCGTGCAATCGATCATCGAATTTACGTAGAATCGCGGAGGTTTTGAACATTACGCTTTCTCATTCTCCTCTTCCTCCTCCTCTTACTTCTCCTTCTTCTCCATCCTCTCAAAGACAGACGCTGCGTCACCATAGTGCAACTCTCTCTTTATCGTGCGCATGCCAGGACTGTAAACGATCTGTCGCAGCGGTTTGATAATAGGCTTAAAATGTCTGCCCAACGCCATATCCTTCTTGATTCTACTGGTCTTCAGAGCTGAGATGTTTCTTGCGGATCGACTCGCTCGTATTCTCAATCTCCTTTGCGATTTTTTTTACGCTCGCACAATCAACCTTGCTCATCTCTAACGAAATATCGACAACGACTGACCACATTATGGAATCGCGAATTTGTTAAATCCTTTTCTGTATCTCCCGTCTTTAAGCGCAATGTCCTTGTCTATTACTAGAAATCCATATTTTTGCCAAACAGTTGCGACATAACGCGCAAAATTCATCGTACGACATATCGGTATCGTTGTAACGGTTTACGTGATCGTTGTAAATGTGTTTCTAGTTGATACCATCTTGTTTGAACAGGATCAAGTTCGCGTTGTCGCGTATTAGATGTTTAAGTATCCTTGCATACGTCTGACAAAGATAGAAGCAGTCGATGTTCGCGTGGCGACCTATCGAGAAATATTTTCTAACCCCATCCTGCTTGTCACATGCTACGTCAGCAAAGATAAAAATAGAATTTGGCCACGCCTCGCTCGGTGGAATATCGCTATTGTTGGAAAACATAAAGTTGCCGATTTCGTCGATAGACGTAAATAAATTTTCAAGATATTGATACTTTGGCTGTTGCAGCGATTTCGAATAGACGTACATGTTCTCGATACGTACGCCGTTCGGGTTCTCGAGCAAGCTTATGAGAACGTTAGTTTTACCACAATTCGATGGGTCGCAAATAATCGCACATAGTATTCGGCAGCAATTCGCCGTATTTTCGTTTCTCCACGCCGCATCTCATCATTCGCGATTTCGTGTCGCAGTTCGTGATGTGTATATCGTCAGCGGTTGCTGTACGAATTTCATGCTCACATTACGGATTGTGCACTCTCGACCGCCTATTTAAAGACGCGCGAATCATGCAGTAACAAAATGTATCTCGCGCTGTGTCATCCTTTCGACATTCAGACCTTGAGCGCTGAGCATTTGCAGTATATACCGAAGGTCGTTTTACTCGTGTACGGTGATTATATCGACCATGTGTCAATCTGGGACAAGCTTCCCAACATGGGAACACGTGAAAGCGGATCCGGAGATTCGAATTTATCGTCGCTGCGACGAACACTACAATTAGTCGTGGCAGCGGACGCATATCGATGGTCCACCGAAGATAAAGGACTATAGCGAATATCGGTGTCGCGCGGCGGTCTGTTGAATCGAGCGATAAACGCGCTTTCTTTCGAGTTATACAGTGCGACAAATATGTTCCTGAAAATCATAATTGAAACAACAATATGCATATTTTTTGGTTTTATTATTCAAAATATTCTCTTCTGGCTTCAATACACTTGTTACAGCGATTCAATAGTGATTCAAATGCATGTTCTAGCTCAGTTTGCGGAATTGCCTCTAGTGCCTGTGTAGAAGCTGATTGGATGGTCGGAATGTCATCAAAAAAGCGTCCTTTCAATTTCAATTTCAATTTTGGGAATAATGAGAAGTCGCAGGGGGCCAAATCAGGTGAATACGGTGGATGGTTTAACACAGAGACACGATTTCGAGCCAAACATTGACGGACAATCAATGAAGTGTGACTCGGTGCATTATCATGCAACAAAGACCAATCTTCTGGATTACGATATTCGGGGCGAATACGATGAATTCTGCCCATCAATCGCTTTAAAACTTCGTTAAATTTAATCACTGTTCTTTGTTCCATATTAAAATTTCTACCTTGACCAAAATCTTGTTTAACGTGAACTTTCATATCTTCGTTATATGTCAACCAAAATGAATGAAACTTTGACAGATGATAGTAAAATGTTCAACCTTTAAAATGCATGTTTGAACGCACAGATGTCGCCACTGGTTGCTGAGATGTGGTTCGTGTCCGGGAATATATTTGTCGCACTGTGTATATCCCGGACTATCAAAAATTGGCGGTACACGTTGAAATAAAAACCTCACGTAAATTACGAATGACGTAAATATCAAACATAAGAGTTAAAAATGGTACCTCAAAATCAGGAGGTATTTCATTGTGAGGAGATAATTATGCGGTATAAATGTTCTAGATGATTTGAAGGTACATATGAAGAGCATATATGTACTTCGTAAACTCGAGGTATTTCAACCCTTTTTTTTCTTTCCCAACTCTTTCTTCACTTTTGTTCTTTCAAAACGGCTGATAACGCAGAGAACAAAACATAATTTTCACAAGTCGTGGATATAAGGTAAAGCAGAGAAAAACGATTCATAAACGTAACCGTATCCACACAACAGCCTTAAATTTTTCTCTGCCTTTTCTTATATTCACGACTTATGTTTCGTTCTCTATGCTCAGCCGTTTAGAAAGGACAAAAGCGGATTCGGAGGAAAAAGAAAGAGTTGGGATATCTCAAATTTATGTACTATATATGCTCTTCATATAAGGCTGCGACAGTCAAGATATTTATAGATGTATGTTTAATCGTATAAGTAAGAAATTACGTATTAAGAATTCTTAAATTCATACTAACTGAAACAGAAAATTACAATGTTACAAAAATGTTCTTATTAAAGAATAATATACCTACACTTAGACTTGTTTTCTTCATGTTGAGTATCGAATTATGTTTTATTGGCGGATCACCACAATACAAACACAGAAACGATTCCGCATCACTATCTAATTTCAATGCATTCGCAATGTAATTCTTGACATGAATCACGTAATACTCTTCGAATATCAATATTTGTAAGCTTATTCATATTAGACACCGTGAATAAGTATATTTTAATATAGCTAGCGTGTGTCCGATATGGCACGTTAGCACAGGTTACGCGTGCTGTTGCGCGATTGCCATTTGTTAACGAAATAATCGAATGCGGTACATTTATAAAGTCAAGGCGTATAGAAAGTATGCGCGAAAAGCTTTGTATCCCCAAAAGAAAAGTATCGCGAGTTTTATAAAAGCGATACCTCCAATCGAATTATTACCTCGTTATTTTTGTATTTTCAGCGAATTTACCGGGAAAAGTAAAATTAGAAAAAAAATACCTTCTATTAATGTGTAACTCGAAATGTTATTTTCATTTTGAAATTTGTACCTCGAATTTAGAAGTACCACGCGATACAAGGTTAAGAGTGTAGCAAAGCGACGTCAATTCAAGGAGCTGCAACGTGCGATAAAACAGGACTGTATCTCGCTCTACACAAATACGGATGCGGATTGTATCTCAGCCCTTATAAACGCGGACAGAATGTAGCAGCGAAGAAAAAGAAACGCCAAAGAGACGATAAAATTATCTTCGGGTACAACTACCAACGTGCAATTGGACGTGCTCGTGAGACATATGCGCGTACCGTACTTTAAATGTATTTTTATTCGTAACGCGTTACCGATGAGTGGCGTGCGTCGAAACGAAAGCGGTATTGTGAATTTGGATGCGACGGGGGCCACGTACTCATTGGGTAGCCTACGCGAAGTGGAACGACCGCATAGTGTACTTTGACAGTTTCGGTAATCTTCGACCGCCCAAGGAACTGGTGTGATATTTCGGGAACAATGTTACGATAGAGTACAATTGCCTATCAGACATACGATCAGAACTTCTGCGGACAGATGTGCTTGCGGTTTCTACGAACGGTCGACGCGCTCGAATTTAAAAAGCCCAAGGTGCCGCGAAATCTCAGTATTCATCGAACGCTTTTTCCGTAATGTCGTTGACACTTACGTTGAGCGGGAAGAGCAGTGTCCTCACAGCAAATTACTTTTCTGCTATAGAGTTGTGTGACAACGACTACGAGCTCGGTCTGATGATCTTTGAAACTTATCACCCGATGCCGAACGTGAATGAATTGAGCAATAAATTTTATTTCGACAATGATGACGCGAAAATTACATTCCCAAGGGTTCGTACGAAGTGAGAGACATAAATGAATTTTTGAAACGTGCGATTTTACGGAAACATCCGCGCCGCGACGCGCTTGAAACCGTTGGCTGCGTGGTGACAATAGCAGCAATAACACCGATGACGACGACAATGGCGAGGATAGAGAATACCCGATAACGCTCCGCGCAAGCTATAACACGATAAGATGCGAGATTAGATGCGCCTACAGAATTAACTTTGGTAAGCCCAACAGCGTCAGATCGCTGCTGGGATTCTCGTCGAAGCCTATACTGCGACCGCGAAGATAGCACGAATGGACATGTCGATTAACATAATGAACGTTATCCGTGTAAAGTGTAACATGACCGTGGGCGCGTACTGCAACGGCAAAAACGTAACATAATACACGAATTTTCGCCGAGTGTGCCGTCGGAATATAAGATATCGGAAAGGCCTGCACAAGTCATTTATCTTCCAATTATCGCACGGATCTAATGATACGCATTGTCGACAAAAACGATTGCTCGATTTTCGAGGAGAAAAGAGCTAATCGTCAGATTGCATGTGCGACGACGACAGCGATAGCACGAGCGTGAGATGCTCATGTTGAATAGAACGGAGCGCACACAGAGAGATAACGCATTCTTTACAAGGCCGGTAACGTCATCGCCCGACAACATTCGCTCATCTAGCTGCTTCAGAAAGAAGAAGCTCAGCGCGTCGAACGTTAAATTTTTTAAATCTTTGGAGTTCACGGTATGCAAGTTTCGAGATGACTATCCTAAACATCAAGGACAATCTTCGACGTAAAGTTTGAGACTCACACGTACAATCCGCCAACACAACGACGAGATAAACGGTAGAATACCCATACAGCAACAGGATTTATACATGTTGCCGTGCGAAAGCTTTCTATATGTTGAGGGAAAAATGACGAGGAACAGAAGTCCAGGGTGCTATCGCGGTATTGGCAAATAATTGCGTCGCGTTCATGTTTGATGAAATTCGATACGAACTCAACGGTGTGGAGATTGATCGCAATAGAAACGTCAGAGTTACCGGTACCATCAAGAATTATGTGTCGCTGACATATGACAAATCTTTGATTGCGCTGAACGCTGGATGGAACATTAGATCCGACACGGAGAAAGGACACTTTAATTTTTGCATACCACAATATACTGTTGGGCTTTTGCGAGGATTACAAACGCATGATCGTCACCACGAATTCATTTTGATAAGATCGCGCAACGATTGTCTAATTGGACATCCGGTGACAGACCTGATGCTTGAATTAAGCTTAAAATGCAGTGGCGAATGCCGCATGTGTTATGGAGCGAAATAAATAAGCTGTCGATGCTACGAGTATTGGAAAGCGGTCGTTATCTGAGTATGAGTTTTCGCTCGTGGGATTTGTACGAATATCCTCTTTTACAAAACACGACCAAACATTCATGGGCCGTCAAGACGGTTGCTCAGCTCAAGAAGCCGCAATACGTTATCTTTGCTTTACAGATCGGTCGAAAGAACATTTTTCAAGATATAAGCGTGTTCGCTTATAATTTGAGTAACGTGAAACGTCTAAATTCAGATTTTTATCCGTACGATGATTTAAATTTGGATTTTGATAAAAAGAGATAAAAGAGATGCCATTCTGCTTGATATGTATGCGCGTTTTCGTAAAACATATTACGGAATCGACTGCTTCGAAACGCTGCTTAACGTGCTCTCGTTTGTCGAGAAAGGACTTTTTGCGGTCATTGACTGCTTGCGACAAAACGAATCTGTCAAGAGCGCTACCGTGGATGTAAGCATAGACTTCAAGAAGAATGTGTCTGCTAATACTAGATATTACCAATATTATGCGATGTATAAAACATGTTAAGGGGTAATATCACCTTGTAACCTGCAAAACTGAGCCTTATTTCAAAGGCTTACTGTGAACTCAAAAAAATTTTTTTTAATATGGGGTTTTGCACTAATGAAAGTACAAGTCTTTAGGTATAAAAAACACATTTTATTCAATTTTTTAAATACAAAATGGCGGCGTGGAAGCACACTGAAAAAAAGCCGTTTTTTTTTATACATCCGCATTGGCGTACATCTACAGGTCACAATTTTTTATCTAGAACAAAAAACCAAAGATTTTCTTCAAATATAAGGTAAAATGAAGTGAACATCGACGGATTTTTTTGAAAAATGAATTTAAAAAAAAATGGCATCGTTTTGATTGAAAAACCCGTTTTTTTCGAAAAAATCGATCGAAAATCGGCTATAAAATCGGTACAACAACAAATATCGAAAAAATCCTCCGATGTTCACTAGAAAATCATGTTTTTAAGATACAGTAAAAATTTCAGAGCAATCGGTTGAAAATTGTAGGCTCTATGTGTACGCCAAGTTCAAAAAACATGGTTTCGAGATAAACGCGTTTAAAGTTTCAAGTAGTATGTTTTTAGTGAAATTTTTGTTTTACCTTTAATTTGCAATGCCTGCTCCATATAAAAAATACTAGTAGAGACATCTATTAGTCCTAATTGAAGGCTTGCAAGTAGAAATCATAGGTAAATTTCATACAAACAAAATTCGAGGCCCTAGCTGTAAAACTCTCAGCGCTCTATAAATATCGCTTATTTCGCTCCCCGACTACGCTCAGAAAATCGCTATTTTGATAAACTTAAAATATTTCCCCCCCCCCCCATAATCAACATTTCCTATCATTCTTGGATAGTTTAGGGAATGTTTAAGCCAATAAACAAAAAATGGAGAAAAAAAAAGTCACAAGGTGATATTACCCCTTAAGAATGTACGTTACAGAATATACAATTGGTGGTCGCAACGTCAAAAAGAATGTATTAAATTTAAAATAAAATATGAGATTTTTTTAAAATACATTTTAAATTTCTTTCTCCTTTCCTTTCCTTGTAGTTAAGAATTAGTTAATAATAGTAGTTGAGTAATAGTAGTAATACGATTTAATAAGTATTAAATTAGTCGATAAGAAAGTGCGCTTGGCCATTTGTATTACATTAATAAAAATATTATCATATTAGCTACTATGTTATATTACATTCATAAAAAATATTATCATAATTATTTATTATATCATATCATTAAATATCACATCTATTTAATTAAATCACGTGCGAGAAGAAAACGTGGGAGAGACAGAATAATATGATAAGTATAGATTGGAGAAAAAGAACAAAATTTTTACTTCAGATCCCGGTTATGTGCTCCTTTCCCTCCAATCCACGGATTCGCACATACCGCACATATACGCACTAACGCATAGTTATTTAGAATCCACCTATCTATTCTATTTTCCTGCACAAACTATCCCCTCCCTCGCAATTTGTTTGTGGTTAGAGCTGTACGCAATCTTTACACGTTCAGTATTGCTTTAGTCACTTGTACGAAAAGTCCAACAGTAGCAGCAGCAGCAATGTACTCCACTGTAGGAAGTAACACACGAAAAAATTATTACGTTCCACTTCAGAATAATGATGAAATTCCATGATTTACGAAAGATGTGCCAAGTAAGTTTAAAAATTCCCCATTTTTATACTTTTTCAAATTAACTATTTAATGTTTCTTTTATATTTTTTCATAGCGCGTCCGTGCATCATACGAATCGTATACTAAGCAGGAAATACGCATTGACATGTACGGGATACAAATTTCTAGAAATTGGTATCAACATTGGCCCACCGCTATATGTGGAGATTGCGATAGGAGATAATCGTGGAAACAAATTAATACTATTTATTGAAACATAGAAAGGAACAACCTTAGAACATTCAAAATTATCTTCGAAAGTATCACAAAGGTAATTTTATCAGCATTGAACCGCTGTCTGTGCGATTCAATACGATTGAAAATGCTAAAATTGTATGCTTGGAATCATCCGACGTTTAATGATGACTGAATCAACAATATTGTTTATGTTCAACTTAGAACAATGCATTGAATTAGCATTCGATCAATTGGTTGGTATCGTCGAGAAAATTGATACAAAGTTTACACGATTTTGAATATCGTATCCACTATAACGGATGCTAAGATTAGACTATAAAAGATGTACCAAATGTAATATGCGCTAGCGATTACTTTGATAAAAATCAGCTCCTCGACTGTGGACTATTAGCTGTAGTTTTTTTTGCGTAAGAAAAAAATTATGTAAAAGAAATAAATAAAAAAATTTTTAATCTAAAAATTGTGATGTAATTTCTTCACGCATAAAATAGGGAGTTAGAATATACGATTTGTGTCTTTTTTATTTTTTGGTACAGAAAGGATCTTTTATGACTGTATGTGTATAAAAAATTACTGAATAGAAAATAGCTATAATATCAAAAATAATATAGAATTGCTGTGATGGATCAAGTACATAAAAGGATGAAAGAAACAAACAGGGATTAAAAAATACAAAACCATTTATTATTATTATTATTATTATTATTATTATTATTATTACATTGGTTTATATATAGTACTAAAAAAATATTTTTAAGAAATGTAATCGAGCATCGAGCAATAACATAGGTATCCATGGCAATGAACATCAGCGACGTTTGGTTGCTCGAGTATCGGCTAAGATCAGTGGTGTTTGGTAGGCTTGAGCATCAGTAGCAGTGCTTTCTGGTAAAAGAGAATAAAAAACTTGTTGTTCGCTTTTAAAAAATAAAATGCATTAACACTAGTCACTATAAAAGCATTTGTAAACAAAGAAGATACATACCGTTTTTTTTTTGCCGACATTGATGGTGACATTGGTGCCATTTTGATGCTTTTTCTCCAGGACATTCCCAATATCTCGCTTTCTCTCTCAACGGTGGTGGACTTGGCGGATTTGGTGACAAGGGATCCTTGCACTCGATCAATTTTCGATGTACATATGTATTTTTTTACTTTGTACATGTTTTAACTCTCGTAACTAAAGCTTACGATTGAATGAAAAAAAGCTTTATACGCTATATATACAGTGTTTTATATATTTGTCCAGTTCAAGTCTTTTTTAATTTGTACAAATAGAGCACATATTACATGGAAATATTAAATAATGGACTTCTACACTTCGAATAGTATTTGCCATGTATGGTTGCATGCGATTTGATAACATGTTTATGAATGGTGTACATCGAATGTGTTCGATGTTCGCTAATCTCATCATACACGATATACATAAAATGACGAACTACCTGTTGTATAATAAAAATATATCACGCAGTGTTTCGTCATCACGTTCAGTGCCATTACTTTTTCAGGATACACTATTTTGCTTTTAGTGTCTTCACTCTGATTCTCACTCTGATTATAGCCGCTATCCTCCGATAATGCGTCCTCATCATTATCCATTATTGCCTCAAAATTCACATATTCGAATACTTCGTCGATGATGTTCATCAGGTCTTTTTCTGGTATATTATGAACAATATGCACTATATTTTCCATCAATTATTCAATATATTATACAATATGACTTTAAGAAAGCTCGCTTCTAGACACTTCTAAACTCAAATTCATGCTGTAACCTTTCTCTTTAACCGGAATAGGTATCATTTTTTCTATTTTTTTTTAGGAATGCTTCAAAATTATATCCTCATAAACATAAGAAATTTTAAAATTCTCTTTCACTTAAAGTGTTTTACTTAAAGTGTTTCAATTCTTTTTGTACACGTATACATCATATACGTATCATATACGTATAAAAACACTAATTACTAATTTTTAATAGCAACCAGATGTCGGCGCTCGAAATATCAATCATTTCTATCGCGATCAATCTTTACGTACTTATCTTAGACATGCTTCTACCCTTATAAAAATTTATGACAACTTACTATTTATATAATTCTATCAAATTTCACTTATATTTACACTTCTCCTAAACATATTGAAACATGTTCAATTATCATATTCTCTTCCCAAAAAGAATAAACAATCGAGGCTCTTTTATCAAGGGAGGGAAACATTGCGTTTCAATATCATCGATTTCGATAGCAGCCAGATATTGGCATTCAATCGATTAATTATGAAATTTGGTCGTATTTAAAATAATTAATAAATGTTGTTTCTAGAAAAATTATATTATGCCATATCTTGGCCGAAAAACGATTGGAGCATATATTGGCGAAGACCTTTTGTAGCATTTTTCGTTTTATAATCATTTGTTTTTGTATTGTTTTTGTTCATAACAATATTCTCTTTTTGTGATGTTTTTGTTGTCTTATATGTGACTACAATCCCCAAAATATGTGATGTCTTACTGCCACTCCGCATAACGTCATACCTCCTCTCCCTCCTCCTCCAACTCCGAAAAATCCCCGCGCTCCGCATTCCCCTTGGAGCTCCCGAGTTAGATCTCTCTCTATTATACTACTTATAATAGTTTTTATTTTAAATTAGTAGCGTTAAAGTTCACTAATCACGGAGCTGACAATTCGCGCACTCAGGTATAATGATATATGATAAGTGGTAAAGATGTGTCACGAAGCCTCTCTCAGCTACTTCAAGATTATGAAATATGCAATGTCATTTTTAAGATATTGTTCGTGCTTCTATATGAAATCTATTTGTACATTGCGCATACATAATTAATATCGAAGCGTAACAAAATATTAATTTAGCACCGAGATATTATGACATGTATCAAAATCAATTCGTAGTTATATTCATGTGCTTTGTATGTGCGGTAAATGTTTTTGTAATAAGTAGACAAACTATTTTTAACGTAAAAAGTATCAAAAATGATACATTTTATTAACAGAAAATTATTAGACACCAAGATTCGACACGACCACATAGGACACATCTCGGTTTATAATTTAATTTGTGGTGCATATTCTGTATAAGACGTACTAAAAACTTATAAATTAAATTTTACAAAAGTACAAAATATTGAAATAATTCATGATCGCTTATAAATTAATGCATATTTTAATTAACCCTTTGTGATCATCTGAGTTTAGGGGATTCCAAAAAGGTGTGAGGTTTTATATTTTTAAAGTTTTTTTTTTAGTGAGACTTAAACTGTCATTTATACCAAAATTTAAAATACCTTTTTGAACCTTCAATCGCATATTGTTCCTTGAATATCAGCCTTTGCGATTTTTTAAATATGTTAAAATTAAAAACTTTGAAAAGCCACTACATATATTTCTATATTCTACAATGTTTAAAGTATGTCCAATAATTTTTGTGATTTTAAAAAACAACTTGCTATAAGTACGGCAATCAATTAAAGTTGGAATCATTTTGCCTGTGTGATCAACATAAAATTCTCAGGAGATGTGACCACAAAAGGTTAATAAGTAAAAATTGTGTGTATCGATTTACTGTCTCTATGAATTTTATTGACATATATGGTATATATGTGTTTTGTTGTAATTTATATTAATTTTTATATTTTTTACTTTTTTCAACATCTCGCTAGGATAATTATTAAGAAATACGTATACCAGAGTAATTTAATATAAGTGCATTAGGGTTAGTTAAATTAGTATTTTACGTATTTTAAGCCTTGCTTTATTAACACATTTGATTATTTTTACGTTAATAACAATTTATCTACTTATTACAAAAATACAATATTTATCTGCATACAAAGCACACGAATATTGTTATGAATTTATTTTAATACATGTAATATTTCGTTATTAAATTATTACTTTATTATATGCTTCGATATTAATTATGAGTACACAATGTACAAACAGATTTCATATAAAAGTAAGAACAATTACTTAATAAAAATATCATTGCATATATGATAATCTTGAAGTTGCTGAGAGAACTCTCATGACACATTTCCACTTGTCATATATTATCATGCCTGAGCGTGCGAAATGTCAGCTCCGTGATTAGTAAACTTTAATCGCTACTAATTTGAAAACTATTATAGCTTCGATGCTATAATAGTTTTTGATATTACACTTTTCGTTTCCAAATTACTTCAAGAATCTGTAATTAGCAGATGCGTTAGGTCTGAAACGTCCTCTATGTTCGAGTCAACATATTGATCATATGTGTATATGTTCAGTATATATCGGCTATTTTATAAATATAATGCCTTCACTAGAAGGCATTATATTTATAAAATATATTATGATATATCGATCAATTTTATAAATGTAACGTCTGCTAAAAAAGATATTACATTTATTAAATCGACATATTGACCAATATGTTGATGTAACACACGGTATATACACAATATATCTTTTGAAGAATATGAAACAGTATGAATGAACAAATATTTATGAGTGCAATATAACAATAATTTTATAATAAATAGTACAATATAAACTTATAATTAATAAGCGTTATTATACAAATAATATCAATATAAGGTAAATAAAACTATAAAATAAAAGTGTAATTTATAAGGATCGCTTATTATATTACTCTTTTATTTTGATAATGCGATTAAATTCAATATATATAAAAAATTAATTAATTATTTCTTTAGCATTTGCAATATTCTAACTATTAAACTATTGGCAACGCTCAATTTTACTCTCCAGTTTATAATCTTTAACAAGTGACAATTTTATCACAATAATACACAAATCAATGTACAATATAACACTGTGAAACACTGATTTTATCTTTGGCTTGCGAAATATCATTTTCAAAGCATTTTTTGACACTGAAAACGATGCTGTCCTCAGAATTTATCTATCATGTCATATTTCTGAGAAAATTGGGATGATATAGGTGAAAATTGACAATTTTGGTCACTTTTATAATGATATTGTGGTTAAGGAAATTTTATTTTGCCAATTTTATGTACACTCTCTCTATCTTAAAGTGCTATTTTTTATCTTCAAAATAGGTTTTTTTTGTTTCTGTACGATTTTTTATGATCAAGTTACGGGTTTGAAGTTATCATCGTTTCTGAAGTTTACTCGAAGAAGCTTATTTGGGCTATGTTCCATTTAAAAAATTTTAAAAATTAAAAATTAAAAAGAATAATAAAAGTAAAATAAAATTTTAAAAAATTAAAAAAACAATAAAAATAATAAAAAAATTAAATAAAGAAAATATACAAAAAAGGAGGGTAACAAAGATCGTCTCCACGTGGTGCACTCTGGAAACACATGTTACGACTGAACAATCTTCTAGCGACCGTCATGCTAATCTCGGAATGTCTAAAGGTGCATTTACATTCAAGCGTCAAGCATTAAGCAGCGGAAACAACAACCAATCAGCTGGGCGATACAGGCAGTGGTGTAAAAATTATTTTCTATGTTATTGTAAAAATTGCCTTATTAATTGGTTGCTGCTTCCGCTGTTTGACGCTTGATACTTACATATGAATGTATCTTAATGCCTACTGGACACTGGACGCAATAAGCGATAAGCGACGAGCGATATCCAATGAAAGTTTTGCTTTGCGTCGTTATGTGAGAAAAAGCAGAGCTTTTGGATATCGCTCATTGTTTATCGTTCATCACGTCCAGTGTGCAGTAGGCATAAGAAACACAAATCAAAATATGACATTTGCTAGCTACATGTGATCAAGAGATATGGTATTGTCTTACGCTAAGTGAACGCGCATCGCGACAGCGTATGCCTAACTTCAAATCCATATAACTTGATCATAAAAAATCATGCAGAAACCAAAGAATTCATTTTGAAGATAAAAGGTAGCACTTTAAGATACAGTGTAAACAAAATTAACAAAATAAAATTTTCTTAACTGCAATACCATTCTAAATATGGCCAAAATTTTTGGCCTATATTACCTCATTTTGCTCGAAAATGTGATGTGATAGAATTTTTCTGAGTACAGATTCAAATTCAGCGGTTAAAAATCTTCGAGAAATAACACTTCACATGCCAAAGACAAAAAAAGTTAAATTTTGTTCCTCAATGTAATACAACAAAGCAAATATCGAATATCTACTTGGGATGTCTTGACATTTTGTATTTTGGTAAACTTGGTCCTGTCTCTCTCTCTCTCTCTCTCTCTCTCTTCCTTCGATTTATTCTCCTTTGAATTACTTTACACGTTACACTCATATCGAACAGATAGATATGAGAGATAGATTTTTACCTTGCTCTTCAAATCTGCGCTGGCACAGCGAGCACTTAGAGTCTCCAAAATCATCGAACTCGTCCTCCTCAATCACGATCTGTCCGTCAGCTGCAACAAAACAGCCCACGATCTTTCCTTCCTATTTTTTGTTTATTCTTTTTTTCCATATTCTTACAGCTTCTGAGTGTCGAAAGGAGAAACGAATTTTCACAGAGCCGCGAAATAAGTTCTAACAAGGGAAGACTCAAAAATGTATTTCACGGATTTTTACCAGCTTTTTCTATGGTTATTTATTGGGGCATCAAAAAATAATCCGTATAAAGCCGTAAATTCCGTATTATTCGAAAAAAAAAAAAAAAAAAATTTAAGTCAAGGTGACGGATCATTTTCAGATCAGAGAAAATCAGTAGATATTTAAAAAACAATTAATTTTTATGTATATATATATATATATATATTAGATCCGAAAATTTTTGAGAAAATTAACATTCTTTGATTTTAACTGAAGCTTGAACAATTGCCACTCGTAAAGCAGTACAGTAAGAATCAGCACAGATAGAGCTATGTGTCTATATGAGAGACCGGGGTTTGTTAACACAGTTTGCACAATTTCGGCATATTAGATTTTTTAAACAATTAATTATTATGATTAAAATGTACTAATATAATAGAAGAGAAAATCTTTCTTTATATTTTCAAACTAGTAATGATTCTATACACTATCTATACAATTTTTTTGCAATAAATGAAACATTGAGACGAACATATTACGTTGTAATCAATTTGCCCTGGAACGCGCGTCTTGAATATGCCTCGATATATCTGCAAATTCAGATGTCTTCGTATAAAAAATGCGAGAAAGTTATAAAATCATACAGAAATTTTGAAAAATTCTGAGAAAAATTTTCACCAAAGTTGTGTCTAAAAGCGATTTTATTTATAAATTATTAAATTATTTATAAATTATTAAATTTAGTTTATGTTTAGTTTAATTCAGTTCAATTTTAAGTTTACGTTATATTTTCGAATAATCATTAGTTGTAATGCATATTTAGAAAGGAACGCGCGTCTTGAATATGTCTCGATATTCCTGTAAATTCAGATGCCTAGGCATTAATTACGCTGTGTGTACGTACGAGTTACATATTTCTTGTTGTTTCTTCGATTTGTACTTTTAATTGTGAGGTAAATCTTTTTTATTCGAACAACTTTTAAAGGAATCAAATAAGTGAAGTAAGATTGATATTGTAATGGCGTAAATGTGTAGGTTATTTCTCAGCGGATTCCCTCTAATTCGGCTCACAAATCGGTTCTACTTTTTCCGTTTGCGCGTTATCAAGTTGAGTCTCCTTCTTTCTTACTTCGTGAGTACATATCACGGTGTAATTTGCTTCTATAATAAATTCTATGTTAAATTAACAAAAACGTAATAGAAAAGTAATAGAAATAAAAATCAAGTAGACATGTATTTTTTAGTAAAAATTGAATCTTTCAAAATTATTTTGTAATAATCAAATAATAAAATGTTATAGAAAAACAAATATAAATTATTTTATTTCTATCTTATTTCAATATAGAATATTAAATATAAAACACGTTTTGTCAGAGTTAAGTTGTGATTGAATGTTCACACATACGGTACAGTCAAACTTGTCTTATACAAGGTCTCCTAGAATTTGAAATTATTTTTATATGTAAATAGAGGGGACTGAGCTATGTGAGAGTCGCAAAATGTTCTTTACAACTTTATAATTTTTATAATAATTAACGAGTTATTAATTATTAAAAATTATCGTAATGCGGCCTACTGCTGAATGCAAACGCACGGCGAGATGCAGTCGCCGAACGAGATTGTTAGGTACGCAAAGAGATGTTTAGTAATAAGTGCATTTGCATTCGACAGAAGGTTAAGTCTTTCCTAATACGACGATTTTTAATAATTGATAATTCGCTAACTATTGCAAAAATTTAATAGTTGTAGAGGACTTTTTGACTTATTTTAGTCCGTTCTATCTGCATATGAAAATAGTCCTAAATATTCTGGGATAGGGGAGACCGGGGCTAATAGACTCATTTTTTCAGTTTTGAATTTTTACAGACAAAATTAAGAGACTTATCGAAAAATGAATTCTACATCAATTATTACACACATTTGACTACTTAATAATATTTTAATAATAAGGGAAAACTGATAACTAATATAAAAAAAAATGCATTTTTCTAATGCATTCCATCTGATTCAATTAGTTCCGAAATCGGGGTAATTCGACTAAGTTTATTAAAATAAAAATTAATGTAATAATTAATAAAATAATTATAATTATTTTAAGCTACATTTTTGGCTACATAGTAATAAAACTTTTATATTTTAAACTCAAACATTCGCTTCGCAGGGCAAAACAATATTTCTTTTTGCAAAATTTGTTCATTTCGTGCAAAAACACGTCGAATAAGCCTAGTTCGAGATTGGACATGAGGGAACTAAACTTATAACATTTACCATTGAGGAAAATCTCTATTCCTCAGTGGTAAGGAGTAAATTTCTTTTCCTCAGTGAAAAAGGAATAAAATTTTGAGTAAGTACTATAAGAGTCGTCACTAAATGAGTCATACAATTCTATGCTGTGGTTAATCTACTATCCTCATCCGTTCATTTTTTAAACATTAACAATATACGATAACAAAGATGCATAAATAAAAAAAATTGTTGGATTTTATTAAACAAAAACTATACTTATTATCTAAGTAGAAATCAAATATCTCAGACAATCATATACGATTGTAAAACAAAAACTTTAAGAATAAAAATAATTTACTTAGGTGTACAATTTTTTGAAATTGTGGCATAACTTCTATCATAGATGTATTCGCAACAAGATGTTACAGCAGACTTTAGCGTGCTGCTGCGTGCTCAGACACGTTTACGCGTGTCTCGCGTATTTTATTTTTAATGTAGCCTCGATTATTCTACTTATTCAACTGACCCCGGTCTCCTCTACCCTGTATATGGAGTCAATGTATGGAGTCAATGTGCCTCCATTCCTACACATGTCTGATTTTTATCATTTTATTATGAGAAATTATTTGTACTCAAAATATCGTGTTGTATACTAACAGACACTTTTTTTTAACTAATAATACTGTCCGACACTGATTTTGTCTTTGGCTTATGAAGTATCATTTCCGAAGTATTTATTGACGCTGAATACGATGCTGTCCTTAGAATTTGCCTATCACGTCACATTTCCGAGAAAATTAGAAGAAAATAGGCAATAACTGATGATTTTGGTAATATTTAGAATGGTATTGCGGATAAGGAAATTTTATTTTTTCATTGTTATCTATTGTTGTCTATTATCTTAAAATATTATCTTTTGCTTTCAAAATGAATTTTGTTTCTGTATAATTTTTTGACCAAATTTACAAGTTTGAAGTTATCATCATCTGAGGAACATGCTTAGTCGAGGAAAATCAGCGGTATGATAGAATAATAAAAATAACACAAGAATAAAAAATAAAAAAACAAAGAAGTAATTAAAAAAATTAAATAAAAAGAAATATATAAAAAAAAGTGTAACAAAAATTGTCTCCATGTAATGCACTTCGGAAATACATATTATGGCTGAATAATTTTCTAGCAACCATCATGCTAACCTCGAAGTTAAGTCTAAAAAATACAAATCAAGATATGACACTTGCTATAGCCATACATAATCAAGAGACATGATAATATCTCATACTAAATGATCGTATTAAAGTTCTAGATATATAAAATTCTAAATATACCAAAGTAGTGCAATCCTTTTATCTGAGCTGATGAACAACTTTTCTATTGGTTATTTTGACCGTCATTTTGGATCTAAATGGCCTGTAGACTTTAGTGACCAACTCTCACAGAAGGGAAAGAGGGACATGAAAAAAATCGATATTAATCGTTATAATCAAATTTTAATAGATAATCATTTTTTTAGACTTGTTAATGAAATATGAATTATATTATTACATTGATAAATAACTAATAACACTTAATTAATAGCATCATATAAGTCACAACCAAAATCAAGTTATGAAATCACAAAAATGTATCACATTTTATGTTTTAAACTTTGTACTTTTGTATACTACTTTACGAATAATTTTTAAGATTTTAATAAGATATCATAAAATTCTTCGCACGTTAAGTCAAAATTAAATTTCACACTGAGCATAGATTCTAATGTTTTTATTAATAATTGTGTTTTTTCAAAAGTTGATATGTGAGTTAAAGAAAACATTGTTCGATATAGGCATTTATCCCTGAAAGACAAAGTCCAAATTCAACGAGTATTTTCAAATTCTTAATGTCAATGTACTGTATAGTAAAATGTTGAAATATTTTAATCCATCATTGATCAACTTGTTTATAATACAGGTTGTGTTGCAGGAGTATATTTTTAACGCTGTCAATGCTTTCCTTGTTATATGTCCTTGTTATATGTCCAACGAAGATAGAACGCGCATTAGTGCTGATTAGTGCTGAAAGCGAGCTTTCGGATCGCAGCTACAGTGATACACTTAGATGGCAGTTCAATATGTAACGCTTGCAACACTACAATTGCATTTGACACGTACTTCTTAAAAAAGAGGAACAATTTTTTATTACGGTCTTAATTTGGTACAAAATTTGGGACGCATTATAAAGAGGGACGAAGGTTTAAAATTTGGGAATATCCCTTCCAATTGACGGATGGTCAATAGACTATAGACCAATAAGTGCTTAGTATTATTGGTATATGATATGAGGTGAGTAAGAAAATAAAAGACCTTTGTGCTACTTTGATGTATCTAGAGCTTTAGAACGCACAGCACGACAGCGCAGCGCCAGGCAATGTATATCTAACTTTAGACATATACAACTTGATCGTAAAAAATCGTACAGAAACAAAAAAATTATTATTTTGAAAGTAAAAGATAGCAATATAAGATAATATAAATAAAATTGACAAAATATAATAAAATTTCCTTAATCGTAATACCATTAGCAGATCAAATCCAGCGGTTAAAAATCTTCGAAAAATAACACTCCACATGCAAAAGACAAAAAAAGAAATTTTGTCAGATAGTATAATACAGTGCTCGCAAAGGATCTGCATATTTCGGGCCAATTCCGGCGCATGACCCCCACTACCGCTCGAGGCTCAGCGGCCAAGCCGCCAGGCGCTCACGTGACGCTCTGGCTCAGGAGCGTCTCTGTAGCTTAAACGTACAAAGGTCGTATCTTACGTTATTAAAGAATATTTTTCTTGCAAAATAATTTTTATTTTTTGAAAAAATCAAATACTAAATTTTCTAAAATATTTTGTCACAATAATTCTTGTCTACCAGAAATTATTCAATAATTGTTATAAATTGAGAAGTTTCTATAACAGACTTGCAAAGATTGAAGTCAGGAAATACATGAATCTGGAAATTCCGCCTTTTCCATCCGAAAGTCCTAGGTAACAAGGATTCTATATTACAATAACTATATTTTCTTCTATAAGCGAATATAATTTTATTGTTATAAATACTTGATTAACGATTAATTATTAACATTCTCTTTCTGGTAGGCAAAAATTATTATGACAAAATGTGTTAGTTATTGTAGAAACTTCTCGATGTAAATTTATAACAATTATTGAATAGTTTCTGATAGACAAGAATTATTATGACAAAATGTTTTAGAAAATTTAGTATTTGATTTTTTAAGAAAATAAAAATTATTTTGCAAGAAAAATATTCTTTAATAAGGTAATTCTTTAGTAAGGTACGATCTCCGCACATAAGTTACAGAGACGTTCCTGAGCCAGAGCATCACGTGAGCGCCTGGCCGCTGAGCCTCGAGCGGTAATGAGGGTCGCGCGTCGGAATCGGTCCGAAATGTACAGAACACTAGTATAATATATTACTTAGATTTGCTTTTTCATGAAAATCATTAATACGAAATTATGAAATACTCATTTGCCTCTTCTTGAATTATATTTTTTTCTTTTTCTATTGTAATACTTGTTTGATTTAAATGAAATCTAAGAAAAAGTATCCATAAAAGAAATATTTTGCGGTAACTTTTTTTTTATTGTTTCTTTCGTCATAAATACATAAGCGGAACACAATGTCAACTTGCCTCTTGTGTCAATGATCCGATCTCTCCTATTTTAATTATGTGCTTATAATCGTACATTCACCGAAGATGTATTTTTCTAATCTTTCTAATTTCTTTTTCTTTACTGTAAATTTACTTTAATTATTTTCAAGCTAACGTTTTTTTTTCAAATGAATAATTTTATATTCGTAATTTTTCAACGAAGTAATGAACAGCTACTGTTTTCTCTTCGCAATAATTGATAACTGAACCCTCCATCAGTACAACAGATATAATAATGAGAATTCTTACAATTAATAATATATTTTTGTATTTATTTCGGAATATAGCGAAAATTTGCCTTTACGCTGTTATGATCGATTATATGTAATAGAATCGATCTTATTATAATTGTAAATTTAGAAAAAAGATATCCATTTCCTTCTCCATTATGCTCCCCGTTTATAAATAGAATATTTTTAGTTGAAAATAAGGTTAGCTTGAATATCATCAGAGTAAGTTTATAATAAAAAAATAAAAGAGAAATTAGGAAAATTAGAAGACTACATCTCCGACAGGCGCATATGTATAAGCATATAATCTGAGAAGACTCTATAACGCATTTGCGCCGATATTCTTATCTTTATTAGTAGCAACCGTGCGCGAGGTATTTCAAGCTTCGATTGAAATCAAAGAATGTTAATTTTTTCAAAAACTTACAGTCTTCGAACCTAATGTGTACATAAAAATTAATTACTTTTTTTAATATCTATTGATTCCCCCAGATTTAAAAACGATCTGTCGCCATGACCTATAATCACAATTTTCTTAAAAAAGATATAATTTACGGCTTTACAGAAATTATATTTGGTACCCCCGAATAACCATCAAAAACCGATTAAAATCAATGAAATACATTTTTTGTAAAAGCATAAGAGAAGCCTGATCTACTCGTTGAGCATAGCTTATACGTATATAAATTTTACAAATTATTTTTTAAAAAGCTATTTGCTTTTTATGTATTATCCTAAGAATTTGTGATAATTTTTTATCGCCTAATAATATACATAGTAAGGTATATAAACGAAGGCTACTACGATTGCCTTTGGCGTCCTACGCTGGAATTTGCTTTTGCGCTCCATCATAAGAATTGCTAAGTCTTTGAAGCACCAATCCTCCGCCAACGGCAATGAACCATCCTGACGGAAAAAAAATTTTATGAAAAGATACAGAAAAATTACATAGATTGAGACAAGATCTTAGAAATTCTTAATTTTTTGTAGATGTTCGTGGTGAGACGTAGAGTGAGGTTCGTCTGTCTCAGAAATTCTTATTTTTTCGTAGATACTCGTAGTAGGATATAGAGTGGCGTTATTTGAAGGTAGAGAATTTCTAGGTTTTTCAAATAAACAAGGTCGCTGTATATCCTAATATCGAATATCTATGAAAAACTAATAATTTCTAAAATATTGTCTCAATCTGTATAGATTTTCATAAAAGTTTTTTCCGCCAAGGCAACAATTAAAAAAAAAAAAGAATTTCCATCAATTTGCATAACACAGGAATACAAATGCAATAAATTTCGTATTTTTCTTTTGTTATAATGTATTTGACGCTTAATGCAACATACTATTATATTTTCTGGCTTTAGCTTTTGAAAATATTTTGATTATGTCTTCAGTTGTTACGTTAATCAAGACTGTTCACCAATTATTTTTCAATTGATATCATAGGTAAATCATATGACCGCGTCATTGTATTTTTCAGATAATTCTTTTTATTTTTTAATTATTTTTAATTTTGAAAAAGATTAAGATTAAAAGATTTTTCAGTTGCCACAGATATTGATACAGTTAATAAAATCCATAATGCTGTTGCTAAATTTGAAAAGATTTTCAGATTACTTTAAAAATTCATTTAAAATATCAAATAAGGTAGAGCTTTATATTTACAAGAGTAGCACTGCCTATTAAAATTTTGCGCCTTTCCAAATTTTGCGCCCAACCCTGGAGCGTACCTGATTAGTGCCTCGATGATAAATAGATACATATAATTGAAGGAATGATACAGTTCAATTAAAAGAATTAGAATAAAAATAATAATTGCCTCAAATAACATAAAATTCATTAAAGTTTAAAGAGAATTGATTGACTAAAAAACCAGATAATTTAGATCATTCTAAATGCTGAAATTTATCCATATATCGCAATAAATTATTTCTTACATTTGTTCTATTTATAATTAGAATATTTAACACAATTAACACAATTTAAGTTGTGTTTGCTTATTCAATGTTACTTATTAATAATCGTATAATCAATCATTTTAATATTATTCTAAGTCATTATTCTAAATCAAATATAACTTACTTTCTGCCATGGTTAACTCTTTTAGGGAGAATTATATTAAAAAATGAGATTATGTGTAAATCAGTGGATTGATATTTAATTATTTATTAACAATTTATTTTATATTTTCCTTCTATTGGTATTTATAAATATAATAAATCATAATAAGTTTGCAAAATGTATTTCAATAAAATGTATTTTTAATAAAAAAATTAATTTTCCTTTTATTAACTCTTTTTCTTATTCTTTGTCCCAAAGAAGCTGGTATTCAATATTCATCTTTTACAACTGTTTTTACAGCTTCCAATATATTCTATTACATTACAATTAAATGTTTGAGGTTAAATTGTAAAAAGCTATTTTAGTATATTTTACCATGGCTGCAGTAACACATCTAATGCAACTATAATCCAATATGTCTAATTAGTCTAATATA
>JAANIC010003864.1:424987-438920 GCA_017607545.1 Acromyrmex charruanus | reverse complement strand
TGTGTGCGTGTGTGTGTGTGTGTGTGTGTGTGTGTGTATGCGTGCGTGCGTGCGTGCGTGCGTGCGTGCGTGCGTGCGTGTGTGTGTGTGTGTGTGTGTGTGTGTGTGTGTGTGCGTGTATGTGTGTGTGAAGATTATACAATAGTTAATAATGCTTCTATGATTAAATATTGTCTATTGTAGTTTTCAGTTTAGTTATGTACGAATCTAGTATTAAAAGTAGAAAATTTAAAATGGAAAAGTCAATAAAATTAAATAAACAATATTAAGAATCTTTATTTTAGATCGCATGTGAGAAACACAATCAATACTAGAAAAATGCCTATTACGGTCGAAGCTGGATCTTTATTACTTTAAATAATTCAATTTTGAATTACTAATATACACTATATATGTATATATATACTTGCAATATATACTATATTGTAATCTTTTTAGAACTGCGCGCCGAATTATTTTTCCATACTATAAACGCAATTAAAACTATTCTAGTAAAATTAAACAATTTTTAGGTTTTACAAGTTAAATATAAGTATTTTTTTCTAGATTACTGAGTAAAACTTTTTCATATTTTAATTCTTAATTCAATTTTTTGATTCCTAATGATAAAATCACGAGATTTTAACTTTCTTAATTGTAATTTTCATTAAATTATCTTTTGAAAAATCAAAGCTTTAATAATATTTTAATTTTCTATTTGAGTTAATATTGTAAGAAAGAGTTAATTTTGTAAGAAAAATCATATTAGCTTTAATAAATAATCCATAATAAATTCCAATAATCTTCATAATAAATTCATGGATTAAAGAATTAAATAATCTGTTTTATTTTAAACAAAATATATTTTTTAAAACACAATATATAATGTCATAAAGTTATTACCTGAGAAATTATATTAAATGGTGTACTTTACAATTTAATTTCAATTAAAAAAAAATTGTAATATCATCTTTTATAAATCAAAATTATAAAGAGGTTTTTGCTCGAATTGAGTTGAAAAAATTGATTCTTTTTTGCATTTTCTTAAAATTTTCAAGAATTCTCAGTTCATGTAAGACGATATTTGCAAAATTGGCAAAGTTTCAAGACCTTAAAGCGGTCTTGAATCAAATAGAAAATATGTTCTCAAAGTTTGAGCAGTATGTCTCGAAAACGAATGATTCAATCGAATATAAATTTGGAGAGGTGTTTCGTAAAACAAAGAGTGACTAAAAAAAGTTTTTTTATCCGTTTGTTTGGCTTCTCAATTTTTGAATTGTGTGCCAAATGATACCCTACAATAAAACGTTAATCACAAATAAGTTTCAGGTTGAGATTACAATTGTTATCATAGCTGGATAGGAAGGATTATGTATTATGTCTACTCGAAAACTCGATTTTTTAAATATTCAAAACAAGCGTCATTTACGTAAAACTCTGCAGAAGTGCATTCACCACACGAGTAGGCATTATATTAGTTGTAATGCACTGATTCAGAATAATCCTAATTAACATTATATATACATTAGGATTAGCTATACATACCCAATCCTGATATATATAATGTATTTATAACTATTCCTAAAAAAACAAAATTAAGAAAGATAAGACTTAATAAATTCTTCCATTCGGAATTGATTTACAAAAATCATCAGGATAAGTGATGTTGAGTTGATCTTGCTTTCATTGGCTGGATCAACTGCGGTCTTGCCTTCATCAATTGAATCAACTGCGATCTTGCCTTCATTGACTGGATCAACCTTCTTAAAATACTGAACCTCGTAAATGATAATTCGATAACTTTGATTCCCCAACTTCTTTGTGATTAATATCTCATTATAAGATATCATTTAGCACACAGTTGAGTCTCAAAATCGGGCCTAAAAATGGACTATTTCTTGAGTCACTCTTTCTGCTGAGAGTGAACCTATAAAACTGTTGCCTTTTTGAAATTAAACATTCTTGGGCGTTTCTAAATAAAAAAAAGTAAAAAAACCATACTTTATGTTCGCTATGCTATTATTTTGGCAATATTTTTATCAAGAATTTTTTTATCAAATTCATCCCGTAGAAAAAAAATGTTCTTTATAACATGCTTTTTGATTTTTTGTTTTGCAGATAAAATGGCGACAAGATATGCCCATCAATTTAAAGATATCTTCAAGTTACGGAGGATATTGTATATTGACAATATAATAAGTATAAATTAATTATTTTTAATAGAAAGAGTAAGAGTACACAAATATGTAATAAATAAGCTCAACAAATAAAAAAAACTTTTGTCAAAAAAAATTTTAATATCACTCAATTTTTGGCCCAATTCAGACAAAAGCCTGATGTTAATTATGAAGTGAATTATGAAGTGATTATTTTATTATTAGACTTCTTTTTGTAAGAATATAATAAATTGCACTGAAAAATGTTAATTTGATGTTTTTAAAAATAATATCTATATAAATAAAAAAAGTATATGCATAAGTTGTCTCATAATTCGCGAATTACCTCTCATGATTAGAGACAGTGAATTAAACTAAACTGAAAAATTCTGTACCATTTTTGCCATTTTCGCAATAATTAATAAATGTAAATAAATACGCGTCGTATATATATACGTAATATGTATACGTTGTTTCTGATTATTCTGTGGTACAAGATTTTTCTAAATACTTACAATCAGTTTAGTCTACTCTACCTGCACAATAAACGCTGTGTCAATAATAGGTCTGTTTTTTCTTTCTATACTAGACTGCACTAGAATTTTCTTTTTCGCTTTTGCCAAATATCAAACATATACCTATTCCACTTTAAGTACCAAAAGTGTACACTAGTTCAGCTATAGAAAATAAAACTCATTACACTAATTTACAAAAAAAATTTTTTTTATTATTTTGAACCAGACTAAGTTTCTATAGATTTTTGGATGCTGAAAACGATACCAAAAATTTCACTAACATATCGTGTGTCTGAAATAATAATGGTCGCTAAAGATTGAATTTTTTTTTATGTCTCAAAGTAAACAAAGTTGTTCCTGGTGATACATTTTTGGGTTCACATTCGTATTCAGCGCAAACTTCACCAGGAACAACTTTGTTTACTTAATTAAATATTTTGAAAGGTGCAAAAATTGAAGTATTCGATTATCTTCAATGATATACAAAATGTTTAATAATTTTTTTCAGTACTTAGGTGGATGTTACATTAAAGCCTTATTCTTACTCTTTTCAATGTATATTCGATTGCTATGATCCGACTTTTTTTCATTGAAACAGAACAAATTGAATTCATTTGTTTTTTAACGCGAGAGAGTACCTACATATACCTACATGTAAAGAAAATACAAGGTATAATTACCTCGAAGAGTTTGAGTTAGAGAAAAATAAATACATTTTTAAATAAAGATTATGCATTAAAAATTTGTTTATTATGATACTATCAAGCCTTTAAAAATCTGGAAAACAATTTCAGATTCTTTCAACTACTTATTTGTTTACAACTAAGCAGTGGATTGTTCGTATACAAATAAAAAATATTAGTGGAAATAATCCACAAATATTTTTTTATCTATGGAGGTAAGGTTATTCTAATTAACCCTCATATATATTGCGTAGTGTTAAACCTTTTACGTTGTAAAGTGCATATTTGGGTGCAGCGGGTTTTCCTTGGGGAAAGCCAGGGGTGATGATCAGAAAACTGGACAAATATTATTCGGTTGGACCTCGCTTCTTCGCTTCGCGTAGAAAGTTATAAAACCATAACCCATGTGGAACCCACTCGCTTTATGTTAGAAGTTATAATATAAATCTATGCAGTTTTACGTAAGATGACTAAACTGATAAAAAAGCATGGTGGAAGGAATAAAAAAAAATAAAAAGGAATAAAAAAATTCCATCATGGATAAAAGTTTACCTTTACACAGCTCACCCCAAATGACTTCTGACTGACCTTAATGTTGACCTTGACTTCAAGGAGATCAAGGTCATTGATCTTGTGCGAAGTTATTAAACAATTTTTATAAATGTAATTTTCGAGTTCAGGGTATATATCCACTCTCTTCCTGCCTAAGGGCATTCGATTTTCCACGCGAAATGAGTTCTACTCCACCTTCCTACCTGCCTAGGGACGTTCGATTTTCCATGAGAAGGTTCATTTCAACTCTCGCCCTGCCTAAGGGCCGATTTTCTGCGAGAGGCGATGTTCATCTCACCTCCTCTCTGTCTAGGATCTCTTCTAGGCAAATTGGGAGATGGAAAGGATTTTGCTTCGCGGGAAAAATTCAAGGCCCCTGTGTAGTGGAGTGTAAAGTAATTCTTAATATTGTATAATAAATATTGTACATAGCAGAAATAAGATGCTACTTCTTACACTTATTTAATAACTTTAATAACTTTTTAAGGGAGTAACAATTAAAATCTCTTGGAGGTCAATCAGGGTCATGACCTTGACAACATATATCAAGATCAAGATCATTGGAAAGGTCAACTAATCGGCATATTGTCATGATTTTTCTTTCTTATTTTTTACATTTTAAACTTTAGAAAATAGGAAAATAATCACGTCATAAATAATCACTATACATATACTGTTACAATATTACCTGTAAAGTTTCAGCTCAGTCGGAAGGATAATCTCATTCGGAAGAACACTTGTAAATCGATATGCACAATTCTTACTCACTATTAAGGGGATCCTAAAGATGAATAGTCATAATGATAATAGATACTTACACACAGAAGATTTACGTGTTACTGACACATCATTACATCAATATCTCATTCACGCATGCCACACATACACATAAATTTTCATATAACAATTATGTTTTAATTAGATATCTAAGTCCAATTTTAAGAACTCCACACTGTTTCTTCAAACTACTAATCTATGGATTACTATTTCGTAAGTATAGATTGTACAGCTTTTTATGAAGCCAATATTGTCACGACGTGATAGAGCTCTGGAATGCCATATTGAACTAAGAAATGGTGAAAATCTTAATTTTGAAATATTTTTTGTCGTTCTCAATATAGACTCCAGATACGTATTAATGCATATACTTTAATCCTGGAAAAGAATTTTCAAAACTGTAAGAGAGAAAAAAGTAATTGTACAAAAATTATATGGTTTAGTCGGTAATACAGACTGTTTTAGGATCTTAATGGTAAATCTTTTAATGAGCTAGGTCCTAAAAAAAAATAATTATTCATTTCTCATATATATTTTGACTGTTATATTGAAAAAACATGTTGAAAGATAAGTTTTTGCGATTATCTTTGAAATTATTTGTGTTATGAGAAAAAGTTTAAAGCAAACAAATGTTTATCATTGTATTTTCTACAAAAAAGATCTTATACGTAATAAATGTATACTCAATATCTTAGTTGGTATATTTGAAAAACTGATAAACAGACCATCTCTAAAATTCAAATAACACGCCTTACTAAATGAATAAATATTTAAACTCAACAATGAAGAAATAAAGTACAATTATTCAAATTTTATTTAATCGACTTTTATTTTTTTTTAATTGATATGATTGATTTTTTGTTAAATGCGCACCCACCTGTATAAAGGCGCGTGATTGTCACGCGCGAAGGGAGGTCCACCCCATCTCTCCCACTGCCAAGAGGTGAACAATTTTCTACACGAAAAGAGATTTACTCCACTTCTTCCCTTGCCTAGAGCATCAGACTTTCCAAGCGAAAAAAAATCTATTCTACCTCGAGCGTCACTAGGACCTCCCTTTCCGTGAAAAATTGTACACTCCTAGGCAGGAGAGATGGGATGGAGCTCTCGTCGTGTGAAAAGTCGTGCGCGGCTCTAGGCAGAAGAGAATGGGGTGATCGTTGTTTTACTTGCTTCTTGCTACTTGTTGAGTTTAAATTTTCATTCATTTCGTAAAGGGCGCATTTAAACTTTGGGTGGCCTGTTTATCAGTTTTTTATATATATTAAAGTATTGAGTATACGTTCATTGAGAGCGAGTGTGGCAAAGCAGACAGCGCACTAGTCTGCTATGCTAGAGATCCTGGTAGAATCTCGGTTCGATTCTCGGTAGAACTAAAAATATTTTCATATGCTTGTCCTCCTCTCGGAAAGAAGCGGTAATCCACCGAGAATATCTTTGCCAAGAACGTTTCTCTAACAAAATTTCGTCGTTTGGAATCGACATTAAACTGTAGGACCCGTATAGACTGTGTACAACCAGCATGCGCATCATAGACATGAGAGAAGTCACCACACTTGGCCACGAGCAATAGGACTAAAAAGAAGACATATTACGTATAGGACCTTTTTTTATAAAAAAAAACATGATGATAAACATTTTTATTTCAAACTTTTTTTTATAACACGAACAATTTCAAAGATAAGTCTCTTTTAGCGTGTTTTTTCAATAGACATAGCAGCCAAAATATGAATAAGCACCATTTTGTATTTGTCACATTTACAATCAGAAAATAAAAATATATAAGAAATTAATAATTTTTTTTTGTGAGGACGTAGCTCATTCGAAGATTTATCAAATTTGGTGCCTAATAATATTTCCTAATAATATTGTCTAATAATAACACTTTTATTTAAACTTTAAATACATTTTTACAGTTTTACCAAATTGCCGATTGTTATCTCACTGCTAAAAAGCAATCTTAAAAAAGCTGAAATAAATAATAATATTATTATTATTTGTTCTAACTTCTTAAAGATTGGATTACAATTCGATACAATAATCGACAGTTTGTAAAACTGTAAAAATGTATTAAAAAATTTACATGAAGGTATTATTATATTAGGTGTAGTAAAAAGAAATTCATTATTTTTACTACACCTAATATTATTAGAAAACATGATTAGGAATCAGTATTCAACATCAACCATATAAGGCGCTTTTTATCTCATGATTTAATTTTTTATATGTGTATGACATGTTAAAAATGTTATAAATTAAATTTCAAATGAGTACGAAATAGGGATGTTCCGATATAATCGATATTTTGAAATATAGTATTATTATCTCTTTTTAATATTTGATATTTGCATCGAAACATTTAGTTTCCGCATCGTAGCTTATCGGATCTGGAACGTAGATGTCAATTGTGTCGATAAAAAAGTTATATTTCCCAAATTTAACCGCATAAACGTAACAAGGATAGTCAATTCGGGGACAGTTTACAACATCGCGATCAATGCTATCATGAATAAAAAATTAAAAGAAATTTTATATTTCACGTTATCTTTGTTAGTTGATAGACTTATATATATTATATAAAATATATAAATGCACATAATTTTTTATTCTCATCAATCTGTCTCTCCGAATTCCCATTTTATATATAAATTTACTAATATATTTATAATTTTATTGATAAATTAGTGAATTTACCTAGTAATTTAAAAAAAATTTTTTTTTAATCAAAAGTTCGTATTCTCCATACGTCTCTATATAATAAAACATGCAAAAAAGGTGATGATATTCACAAATATTGAATCATTTCCAATCAATATATTGTATCGATATTGCGTTTTGATTCATATTGATAAGAAATATCGATAATCTGCTTCTCCGCATATCTCTAGTACAAAGTATTCAAATAATTTATCGCTTTTAAATTTATTCATTAATGGCGCAACATCCCAAAATGAGAATAGGGCCTACCTCTCGTACGTATGTCCGTAGTGTGCACACAGGTTGCACACAGATATATGGGACCTACAATTTAACATCAGTTTCAAACGGCAGTTTGAGAGTTTTCTTGGTAAGAGATACTTTTAGTGGTTTGCCACTAAAAAAAAGAGGAGCTAAAAATGTCTTGAATCTGCCGGGGATCAAACCCGAGTCTTCTAGTATGGTTGTCCAGCACAATCAAGCTCGATTTTAAATAATGTACATTTTAATTGTGAATAAGAATTGTATGCATGTCGATTTACTCTCTTTACGAATTTTAATAATATACACACGTTTTTTGATGTAATTTATATCAATTTTTCAATTTTGTACCTTTTTTAACATTTTACAAAATTAATTATTAAGAAATAAGATATCTATGTTGCGGTAATTTAATATCATTAGAGTTAAATGAATATTTGACATGTTTTAACCCTATTTTATCAACATATTTAATAATATTGCTATTATATAATATATTGCTATTGAATAACATAATATTGCTATTGAATTGATATTTTGTTATTTCGATATTGATTACGTGAACTTCATATAGTACAGATGTCCAAGGGACATTCTGAAGAACATCCTGAGAATGTCTCAATGTTCTGAGAACGTTCGCAGGAACATCTCTGGGTGTATATGGTATAAAGTGTACTGTATGGTAAAGTATACGAATCAATTTCATATAAAGGTAAAAACAAGTGAAAATAAGTGAAAATATCATTGCATATTTTGTATATAGGATATGAACTTGAAGTTGCTGGCAGAAGTTGCTTCCACGTAGAGCAATATCTTTACTACTTGTCATATCATCATGCTTAAGCGCGGAAAATGTTAACTACGTGATTAGTGACCTTAATCGCTATTAATTAAAAATATAGTTTATAGTCTTGACATTTTTATATTAGAATCTTTGATCTAAAATTATCACAAGAATACGTCCTTAAGGCTCTTGACTAGTTGGCCATGTTGGAATCGTGACGTCAGAAACGAGAAATGACACGTTAATTTATATTACATTCCATTTGTAAGTAAAGAGAATTTGAATAAATTTAATTGATGAAATCGCTTTAAAACACTTGTAAAAATCGACGAAAAACTATCCTTTCCTCCCTTGACAGTCAGTAAATAATCGTAAAAAGCACGTAAAGTGAGTCTATATTCGGATAGAGAAACACAATCCGACAGCTGTTGAAACGTAAAAAATAAAAAATACGTTTTACATATAAAATTCCAAGATGACTTTAGTTTTTGTCGATAATTATGACTTTGATAAGTACGGGACAAGTCACATTTTCACAATTAAGCAAATAATAACGAAATGGCATGTAACATAAATTTCGTCGTCAAAACATCACTTTTCCACGCCTATAAATTCATCGTGATGCGGCGCTGTAATACATATGCAAGCACGAGCCCATGTTATGTGCTCGCCTTCGGCGCATCGAGAGTGAACGAGACAGCCAGCTCCTTCTCACACTAGTCGCTTGTTTCAAGCAATGGAAAATGCTTCTGAATATCATATAAGTTTTAATAAATTGCAGTAATAATGTACTCCTCTTATTACTCCCGACTAATATAAATCATGTTAAAACGCAATAATTTATATATTGCGAGATATTCAATTGTTTATGATTTCTCATGCGTGTTATACTCGCATTACATATCTCCTTCATAAACTTGAGTAGCAATAGCATCAGTAGGAGTAGAATTTTATCAGAAAAAAATTATAAACTAACATTTCTCTTCACGAAAATCTTCGAAAGACCATCAGAAAACAAATGCGTATGTTTGAGACTCGAGACTTGTGAAGAAAATATTCGAACAGAAATCGAATAGTTGCAAAAAACACGTTTTTCGTTATAAAACAAAAGATATTGATTGTATGGAAAAAAGTTCGGTATGAAACATGTAAGTATTCGATATATCTACAAAATGAGACGTCGAACATTAAAATCGATCTATTAAATAAAAAAAAAAAATAAAAACCATCAAAAAAGACATTTTTTTCACTCGCTCTCTGTTCATTGAGATTTAAACGCAAAGCTTCGAAATTCTCGTAAAATGTAGCCCTCGTAATGACGAACAAATTTAGGCCCTGAACGAGCCTGAAATGTTCATCAGTTTTTGCAAAAAGCCATTTGTTCACTAAAAACCTATCTGCGGAAAGCTTAATTTCTTCATCTTTGAGCAGTCGCACAGCAATTTACAGGGTTGATTTTTCTTCTTTAAGAGTTGCACTATCACGTATACTTATAAGAGGAACACCAGGTAACGGAATCGGGGATTTTTATGTGCTTTTTACAGGCTATTCTTGAGCGAAAGAAAAAACGATACGTGTCCAGCCGTTTCAGCCATAGTTTCGAAGAAATCCATTTTTTAAATAATTATTGTAATAATCTGAAAAATGTATTGTATAAATGAAAATATCAATATCTTTATAAATTTTATTTAATGTTATTAGTTTTAATTATTTTGATTGTGATGAAATTTCATGAAATTACATATTAGTATTATAGATAATAATTAAACACTCATTTATGGAATATTTTCACATTTATACGTTTTTCAAATTATTATAATAATTATTTAAAAAATTGATTTCTTCGAAACTATGAGTCGATGATTGAAATGACCGGACACGTTTTTTTTTCGCTCAAGAACAGCCTGTATAAAACGCATCAAAATCTCTGACTCCGTCATCTAGTGTTTCCCTTGTTAGTAACAAAACGATTTTTTGTAGTTCGACTATTATAAAACGACTTTGAAAAGTGGATATCTTTCTATTTGGTATAAAAAAATGGAATAATTCTGTTAATATGCATCATATCAAATATCCGTGTAAAGCATTCGACAGCTGACATTTTTCTACGAATTTAAAAAAGAAAAGGTTACTCTCCGAGTACACAGGACTACGAAAAAAAAATTTTTTGCAAGAGCAATTTAAACCAGAATAGATGTTTCTTATAGATTTTAGGTTGCTAAATTCGAATTTGTAAACTATTTTGTTTCATCACGTCCAGTTTTTTAGTTAATCGAGGAAAATGACGAAAAATTTGAAAATTAAAATATTGAGAAAAGAGTAAAATTAAATGTGACATTTAAAATACGGTCGCAGAACTGATTTAAATATATTTTAGCAAATTTAACAAAGTGTAAGAAACAAATTTTGTTTTATTAACTGTTAGATATTATAGCTTATCTGTATATACATACGCGCCGCTCGAGTAGCGGCGCTTGAGCGGCGTGCGCGGCGCGGAGCGCGCGTATGTAGGCTATAATACCTAACATTAGTACAGCAAAATTGTTATTTTTTAAATTTGCCAAAATATGTTTAAATCAGTTCTGCGATCGCATTTTAATGTCATATTTAATTTTACTCTTTCCCCAATGTTTTAATTTTCAGATTTTTTGTCATTTCCTCGATTAATTAAAAAACTGGACGTAATGGAGAAAAACGGCTTACGAATTCGAATTCAGCGACCTAAAATTAATAAGAAAAATCTACTCCGGTTTGAGTTGTTATTCAAAAATATTTTTTGTGGTCCTGTGTTATTAGGAGCCGAAATAACAATTTTTTTTTCAAAAAATCACTATGGCTCTGATTTTTAAGATTAAGAATTCCGTCTGGCACCAATTTGTCAAGGAAGAATTGAATTTGCTGTTAAAAAATTCTCAAATTTTTTGCTACCGAAAAAATTTGTTCAAAATTATTATCTCGGCTCTTAATAATCGTAGAGTAACCTTTTCTTTTTTAAATTCGTAGAAAAATATCAGCTGTCGAATGCTTCACACGGTTATTTGATATGATGCATATTAACGAAATTATTTTACTTTTTTATACAAAAAAAAATACTACTTTTCAAAGTCGTTTTCTAATAGTTTAACTGCAAAAAATCGTTTTGTTACTAAATGTACGTGATAGTGCAACTCTTGAAGAAGAAAAATCACCTCTGTAAATTGCTGTGCAACTGCTCAAAGATGAAGAAATTAAGCTTTTCGCAGACAGGTTTTTAGTAAACAAATGGCTTTTTGCAAAAACTGATGAACATTTCAGGCTCGTTCAGATTTGTTCGTCAATACGAGGACTACATTTTACGAGAATTTCGAAGCTTTGCGTTTAAATATCAATGAATAGAGATCGAGTGAAAAAAATATCGTTTCAGTAATTTTTATTTTTTTTCTACTTAACTAATAGATCGATTTTAATGTTCCACGTCTTATTTTGTAGGTATTTCGAATCGAAATACTTTCAAAACATTTTCATACCGAAATTTTTTCCATATAATCAATATCTTTCGTTTTATAACGAAAAATGTGCTTTTTGCAACTATTCGATTTTTTTTCGCATATTTTCTTCACAAATCTTGAGTTTCAAACTTACGCATTTATTTTCTGATGGCTTTTCGAAGATTTTCATGAAGAGAAATGCTAGTTCATAATTTTTTTCTGATAAAATTCTACTTCCACTGAATTATTATTGCTACTCGAGTTTATAAAGGAGATATATAACGCGAGATACAACGCGCATGAAAAATGATAAATAATTAAATATCTTATAAATTATTGCGTTTTAATATAATTTATACTAGTCTAGATTAATGAGAGAGGTACATTATTACTACGTACAATTTATTAAAACTTATATGTTATTTAGAATGCTCCTCGTCCCTTATTAATGCCGAGGGCCGCCGAGCGGCCAAGATTATCGAAAAAGTATTTTTGGTTGCTTGAAACAAGCGACTAGTGTGAAAAGGAGCTCGCTGTCTCGTTCACTCTCGGCGCGCCAAAACCGAGCACACGTACAGTCAGAAATAATGGGGTTGGGACACTTTTTTTTTTGATGGGTTTCGGAATGCAGCTTACTCACCGAGCGATTGGTTCTTATTTATGGATTCATGAATAAGAACCAATCGCTCGGTGAGTAGGCTGTATTCCGAAATCGAAAAAAAGTGTCGCAAGCTCATTGCTTGTGACTATACATGAGCTCATGCTTGAATGTGTGGCTATCAGTTTCGCCAGACCGTCATCTGATTCTGTGTCGCTATCGTCAACGCAGAGTTCTTAGCTAAGTATTAAGAGAAAATACTGTAGAAGCAGAACATCCTGTGTTTACATTTAGTTAAATATATCACGACAAATTACGTTAAGGGTGTATTTCGATTTCGCTACAAATTAAAAAATTATAAGAATATTTGATTTGAAATTATAAGAATATTTGATTTTGTAGATCATAGACGAAAAATTCTCTATTTAAAAAAAGTTCTAGATTTTAATTTTTTATAACTAAGTCTAAAAAGTAAAATAAAAAAAATACATTTTATAGAGGATGAAAAATACATTCATGACTTTTAATCAATTATTTTTGCAATATTAATCCTTAATGATTTCGAAAGTATGACGTGTCGGAGAAATTTGGCAGCATTGTATTAAAAAATCTATAAGAAACATCTTGTCTAGTTCAACGTAATTTTTTACTAAAAAGTAGTGTTATTATCAGACACCCTATATATGTCAAATCAAAACTGCAGTTTCATGCTTCAGAATCTTCCGTGACATTTTGTTGATTCATAAACAATTTAAAATTATTAACTTGCTCATAAATTTAATATTTTGTCCTTAATCCTAACTTCTGTATTAATGGAAGCCATCGGTAATTAATAAAATTGTGTTCAATATATAAAGTTCATACAGTAAAATATTTTATTTTTATTTCAGTTGCACAGATACAATGGGCATGATGGACTTTATAATATCTTTAGATTTTTTCAGTAAGTAACTATCGGTTACAAATGGATCATAAGCACAAGAAAGCAAAGAAAAAGGAACACTTGTTAGGGATGTTTGACGAAGAATTAGAAAGAAAGCCTCACCCTAAAAGCAAACCACGGCGTTTTAATTAAAAAGTGAGACAGGATCCAAGGTTGCCAATATGCATTTTTTAAGGACAATTTAAGAAATCTACTATCCTTAATCCTACATGTATGTATACCATTGTTAAAATACGAATACCATCATTGACAAAGAGGAGATACAGGTATGGATATTCGATTACTGCTATTTTGCATGCACACGTGACTTTTATATTGGGTGGATCCATATATCCGTTCGGTTTTTGAAGGCTAAAATGAAACAAGTTTTTTTCATACAAAGGATGAATTTTTAATTAATGTTATATTCTCCGTTTTTCACTACTAACAAAAACCGAACGGATATATGGATCCACCCAATACATAATTAAAATATATACATATATTAAATATATATACATATATTAAAATATATACATACG
>JAANIC010003864.1:350163-420057 GCA_017607545.1 Acromyrmex charruanus | reverse complement strand
TTTATTAATAAGACATTATAATAATTATATCTAATAATTATATACTTATAATTATATAATTATAAGTATATACTAATAAATATATAATTATATACTTCATAATAATTATACCTAAAATTAACTATTTCAAATTGGTATTAAAAAACGTACTTTAGTAGTTCGAACCTGGAACCTCTGGATTATAAATCTTTTATGTTACTCGCTATACCACTTCCTCAATTGTTGAATGTGTTATTCATTCTTTACTTCAATTACAACCAGCTAAATTAGTAACGAAATTATATAGATATAATCAAAATATCATCATTTAACAAATATTATAAAATATAAACAATTTACATTATTATGAGACAATATTGGGTAAGTATTGGATTATCTAATCTCGCTTGGCCAATGTCGCGCCCCGTGACTAGTTTAATATTTGGGCTGTGTTCAACTTGGTTTGTGAGTGTTCACATCGATCATTCATTTTACTTCTAAGCAAAGAGAAACAAAAGAACATAGCTCAATTATAAAGATTATGCGTTTTGCAGGTTTCCTCCGTGTCCAGATCCATTCTTGGAATGTCAATGTTTAATTAAGTGAGAATGGTTTTCCATATTTAATTTATATTGTAGCCATTATCTCTATTTACAAAACTTTTTTTTTACTACTAAAATTTACTACTAAAACATTTATCTACAAAAACACTCTAACAATCTATATAGACATCTACATAAATAAAATATAGAAAACTATTCTTCCGGATATTGAAGACTGATCGATTTCCTCCACCCNCACCCACAATTATCTTCTTCCCCCCCCCCACTCCAACAAGTAGCGTAATATAAAAGAAACGGCCCGGAGGAACAGCTCAGTATCAAGCTGCTCCTCGTCCTGATGAAATAGATTGCAAAGTTCACGAAACGTTGGTATTCCAAGAATGGATCTGAACACGGAGGAAACCCGCAAAACGCATAATCTTTATATAGAAAGGACCCGTGAAAGCCTCAAGAATGTTATAGCTCAATTATTTTTACGTTACAACTTTTTTGAACTTAGTTAATATGGATTAAAATGAAAAATTTTCTACTTATAATTTTGAATAATTTAAATAGCATTTATCGTCCATTTTTAAATAAAAACTTTTTTATTCAATTAGATTGAAAAACTGCATTTCATATTCAGAATATTGAATTGAGCAGTATTCACGTTGTATAGAAATTGTCGATATTATTTTTGAATTTAACTAAATTAAAGAAACTGTACTTCCTATTCACAATTCTGAATTGAGTAGTATTCACGATGCACAGAAAATGCTAATATTATTTTTAGATTGAAAGACATATAGAGATGTGCTCTATGCATTTCCTAAATGAGTAAAAATGCATTCAGAATTGAAAAAGATTCATTTTAACATTCATGAATCCGTATTTCTGAAATCTGAATCCATTTTAATCCATTTCAATCCATTCTTGTTTGCTGGGATGTAATATATATCACATCTTTTTACATCAAGAAATGATTGGAAACGATTTTATCCAGAGAGTGAATTTTTGTAATTGGATAGGAAAATCAATTCAGGATGATGCATTCCTACCAAAAATACTTTTTTCAGACGAAGCTACATTTAATAATATTGGAGCTGTGAATCGACACAATATGCATTATTGGTCTCCAGTAAATCTTAGGTGAATGCAAACTGTGCAGTTTTAATAACGTTGGTCATTGACTCAGCAAACGAGAATGGATTAAAATGGATTGAAATTTTTTTCTATCCGAATGCGTATTTTAAATAGCGAATACTTTTTTTGGATTTAATTGGATTCAATTAGATTCAATTGGATGCAATTTGATTGAAAAACTGCATTTTCTATTTAAAATTTTGAATTGAATAGTATTCACAATGTGTATGTTGTGCACAGAAAAAGCTAATATTATTTTTAGATTGAAAGGCATAGAGATATACTCTATGCAATTCCTATAAATGAATAAAAATGCATTCAGGATTGAAAAGCATTCATTTTAACATTTGTGAATCAATATTTCTGAAAATCTGAATCCATTTCAATCCATTCTCGTTTGCCGGAAAATGTATGGTGTGGTAGTTTGAGTGACTATTTAATTGGATCACATTTTTTTACATGACTTTTAATGGCAATACGTACACAAATTTCTTGCTTAATACACTTCCGTCATTATTAGAGGATGTTTCCCTATCCTCATGTCTGATAATGTGATTTTTAACAAGACGGTGCACCATCACATTACGCTCGTTCTTTTCGCAATGCATTAAATATTTTATATCCAAATAAATGGATAGGAAGAGAAAGTCTGACTCCTTAGCCGCCGCGTTCTCCTAATATTAATCCCCTAGATTTCTTCCTATTGGGCTTTATCAAAGAAAACTTTTTTCGACAAAGTCTACGACACGTGACGACATGAAAGAAAGAATCCACAAGTTTGTGCTGTTGTAACACTCCAAATGTTCGCAGATGTGCGACGTTCGTTTAATACTCGAATTAATAAATGTTTAGAAGTCCATGGAAATTTGAACACTTATTACTAATAATAAATTTTTCTATATTGAACTTTCTTCTATTGTACTTATTTCATTAATTGCATCCATTCCTCAAAATTTCTGAATTTTTCATACTCAACGTCACGTGAAGGTCATGGTATTACAGGTCATTGTACTCGTCTTGATCTCAGTTTATGTTATAATGATTTATGTTATTATGTTATAATGATAAAAATATGTAGTCCTATTTAAAAAAATATCGATGACCTTGAAGGCTCTCAAAATATGATCTTGAGAAAGAAATAATTCCCACATGTGTAGCCCTTCAAACTAAACAATTTCTTCCTTAGGCATTTTCGCGTATCATTAACGGAGATATTATCTTGTAACAGAGTTACTGGGACACTCTGCATATATTGTACATATATGTACATGCACCTAAATCTAAAGGCTCAGGACACTTGTACGGAATACAAAAGATTTAAGTCCGACTCCCGGCCGAGGCAATATTTTTCGTAATAAATTTATTTACAGTTTTTCAGCACATTAACATCTTTCTAATATGATGCTTGAATGAGCATCAAATTATTAAAAATTGCTTATTAATTTAATTTAATTCGTAATATTATTATAGTAGTTTAATTGCGTTTATATATATATATATAAATCCGGAAAACCAATTCAGTGCTCAGTTCGAATGATTACAAATATGGTATATGCATGTAGGGCACATATATAGAGTATTCCAGACACCACTAAACTTAAAATGTGAATTCAGCTCAAAATAAATAAAAATTTTCCTTTGAACGTATGCTTGCAAATGCTTCGTTCAAGAGATATTTACTTCTAAAGTTATACAGAATTGTAAGAACGAATAATTGAAATATTTCTTGTTTTTGTTTTAAAAACAAGAAAGTCATTGATAAGCTTTTATTTACAGAGCTCATAATTGTAGTTCGTAGTTCGTTGCTATTACTTCGTTGGATGCTTTTGTCGAATAAACTAAATATTTTTGTCGAAAAATATAATCATACGGGGTACTCTGAAGCAAAAAATGTATCTATTGCCTGTTAATAATTTTCAATTATTAAAACGAAGAATTGTGCAAGCGTGCAAAGAAATTACAGACGCTCAATGTCAGTCAGTCACTCATTCTCTCATCAATATATGTAATGCTTGTCTCCGGGCTGGAGATCATCATTTTGAATAATTATTTAATAATTAAATTTTCATGATTGTGAAGCAATAAAGAGAATAGATCTTATTTCGACATTATTCATTCTTACAGTTTTGCATATATAATTTCAGAAGTAAATATCTCTCGAACGAAGCGTTTGCGAGCATACATCCAAAGAAAAATTTTTGTTTGTTTTGAAGTCCTGAATTCATATTTTAAGTTTGGCGGTTTAACTCGAGAACATCCTGTATAATATATGGATATAATATATAGGGAAGACCGGGGCTAATTGTCGTACGGGATTAATTGTCAAAATGCTTATAATTCAAACAGGACATGGCAAAAAAATCTTTTTTTTAACTGTAGATTGCTGATATAATATTAATTAATTTGTTGTGTAAAATGATTTGCATCATAAGCATTGTATATATTATTTATAACGATTTTTAAGAAATGAAGTCAGTGAGTACATTTTTCTTATCACCTATTTTGTTGTCTGACAAGTCTTTGGCATTATCAATCGCGATATCTCTGTATTCACAAAAAAATGACTTAGAAGATTTTTGCTACAATTTAATTAATCATAATCCTGACAAAGTTTGTAAATACAATCTCTTTTATTAAAAATGGCTACGTGAAGTAGATTGATCAAAATGAGACAAGATTAGGTAACAATTAATTTTAATATCTTTGGAGAACACACATTTTTAGAGAATATACTTACAAATATATTATATTTTATGTAGATATATACATATGGTTTTTCATTTTTCATATGGAAACTACGGTACGAAAATAAATTACGTATTAAAGTGACTATTTTATTTGTATTAATACCATAATTACTATTATTTCTCAAAACATAGAATTGATATTAAAATAAATTGTATTTTTATATGTGTTGTCCATAACAAATATATACTACTACTAATCCTAGAACGTGTGACAATCAACCTAGAATGCGGGGTTAATTATCACATTTTCATAGCTTCATTTAAAATTAAATAACTTATTTTTACGATATGAATTCTCAAGTAATATTTTTTTTAATATCTAAAGGATGTAAGTATATTATAACATATATAATATTTCAAAATCAGGCACTTTTTTCTAAAAATTACTAATCAAAATCTGTGAAAATTGGCCTCGAAAACTTTCCCCTATAATTCACATCAAATTATTTAAACATTAAAGATCTAGCTTCGACCGGTATAGGCATTTCTAATTCGTATTGATTGTGTTCTCACAATGGATAAAGTAATTTATATCCAAGATAATCTTTTTTTATAGATATTTATATAAATAAATTTTATAATATTTCATTCAAATTTTATAATATTTTCTTAAATATATTTCATAATTTATACAGTATACTTCATAACATATTATTGACATGTCATTTACAAGTTTGAGGTCTATATGTCATTTACAACTTTAAGGATTACAAGTTTGATATATCTTTGCTAGTAAAATTCATGCAGCAAATATTACGCGTTTAATATTAAAAATATTAAAAATATTTTGAAGATCGTTATTCATTTTATATCATTATATACTTTGTATAATGATATGAACTTTTGTGGCATTAAACTTTTTATATTTACTATACATCTTTCGCAATCAAGAATCATTTTGAAATTACAGATAGAATAGTTTTACGATAAATTATCAAACATATTTAGCAAATATAATCTAGAATTTTTTTGTTGAACCAACGTCGATTTACGGAGCACATAACGTTAAAAGAATCTTGCTGAGATGTTGCAATGTTGAATGTTGAAGTGTCATTGTTTTATCAATGATGTATCTATATTGAGTTTTCTACATTGATTATTAATGCAACATTGAAACAATATTAAACAAATTAAATCACAAGTTGAATCTTTATTGATTTTTCCACATTAATTGTTAATTGCTGCAACGTTGAAACAATATTGAATAAATTGTATATCTAAATCTATTCATTTTGCAAAAAATAGAACGTAATATAAATAGAAAAGAGTGGTCAAAAAAAATTTCTCTCTCTCTCTCTCTCTCTCTCTCTCTCTCGCTCTCAATTTTTGGACTGAACTGTGTGACAAATGATACCCTACAATGAGATATTAATTACAAACAACCCAGGTAACGAGATGTCTCTTATTTAACGTCATTAATTATTCTTATGACGAATGTGATGTTTAAAATGACATCGTAAAAATGACGTGGATTTGTCATAAGTACATAACGCTTAAGTCAAAAGTACGTCATTTTTTTCGTGTTATTGACGGTAGCAAGGTGTCGTTTGACATTATTAATTAGCTATTTTATGACAAATCTATAGAGTTCCTGAGACGAAATGTAAATTTAAAAAATGATCAAATTTGCTAGGTGTTGAAGTTACAAATATTTTAGTAAATTCAATTATTTTTATAATTTCCACTTCATTTTAAGAACCATTTTAAGCTCCTTGACGTTTAAACATCGTAAAAATGACGTGAATTCTTATATTTCTTATCACTCACGTAATGTCATAAACTGACATAAAAAATACATCATTATTTTCGTGTTATTAATGGAATAAATGTATGACATTATTAATTAATCACTAATAATGTTACTAGTATGTCGACAATTGGCCATCTATTCGGTGCCATTAAGTATGACATTTTAAAGACGTCATAAATAAATGACGTCATTAATTGGTCAAAAAAATGACATCATTCTTACATGTTAAATAGGTCATACATCAATAATTTAAAATGACTATCGACGTCAAAATAACGATAGCTTGCTTATCTGGGAAGATTGAGGTGACAATTGTTATCAAAGCTGGAGAAGGGGAGAGAGTCACATATCAGGAAACATGGTAGTGTCTTGGCGTTAAGATAAGTGCAGCGACACCGTTCCTTTACGCGAGACAGAATTGCGGGGGATCGAGATTATTGGATCTCAATAGCGGCTGAATGGATCAAATTCTACGTACGCTTAATCGATACTTACACTCAGATTGTGTAATAAAAGTGCTTAACTTTTTTTCTAGTACCCTATGAGCGAAGATATTACGCAAAGTTCGGATTTGAAAATTTTTTAAGATTAAGAAATGTTGCATTATCGTTGATCCAGTTTTAGTCAATGAGGAATTGATTTTCTTGTACTTTTACATATCTGTTGCAAAGGATTCTTTAAACGTTTTGCTATTGTTGCTATTGTTAATTAGCGACAGTCAATGACAGTCGCATTGTTTTCCAGGATTATCTTGTCATTGACTGTCGCTAGTAACGTAGCGACAATCGACGTTTAGAGAATCTCGCTACTGATCGCGAGTGGCACTAGCGATACATGGTTGGGTGCGTTCAGAAACACTGCCGATGTTGAGCGCAATCATTTTCTGCATCATTTTGCACTTTCTACACTCTGTACTAACAATAGTCATACAATACGGAGATTGTATAAAGTATAGATAGATAGATTCGTTTGAATTCGCTTGAAATTATATTGCATTTAACTTATAAACTATTGGAAGGCATGAATAGTAATCAGGCCGTGTTCTTCTTTGTTTTATAATGAAAAAGTAATTTATTCGTCATTGATTTCTATTTGTTTATAATTAATATTTAAAACGACCCATAGAGCACAGAAACTTGTAGAAATGTTGCAATATTGCAGATTGCGCTGTAATATCGCTGCAACATTATAGGTATCAGGAATTGTAATATATAATATATATTACGGCGCAAGATTTTATAAATCTTACAGCATTGTTAGAGATATTAAAAAACATTTTTGCTTTTAAGTAATGAACTGCTGTTACGTGTGAAAACATACATCAATTAGGTTATATGATTGTTAATTATTTCCATTAATTTATGGCTTCTGCTTACTGAACGCGGAAACGCTTGCGGCAAAATGCGACGCGGTAATTAATGAACATGTTATGTAGAAGCTGTAAACTTATTGGTTTTGAATATATTGCAAAGAAAATGAAATAGAATGCGTTTCTTATTATTTCTACTTCACTAGTTAAAAATATGTACAAAATAGACATATATGCATAAAATATAATATTATATATGTTATTATATATGTCTACATATATAAAAATTTTTAAAATATATATATCTGCACAAAAAATTTACAGTTAAATATAAAATATAATTATATCATAAAATATATATTGTGGGAATCTTAATCTCTACAACTACATGCGAATTCAAGTTACGCGCGCTCTCTAGAGCTATTCTCTCCCCTCCCGAGAGGCGCGGACGCTAGAGCTAAGGCGGCGACCCCAAGAGAGGGCGCGGGGACTTTTGGTAACACACAGAGGAGACGGACGCGTGAGAAAAGATATTTTTTGAGTTAAGTTAATGAGCGTCACATTGAAAACCTACGCCTCGATACATATATCCATTAGGGTCTTCCACGAGATCCTACATAATTTGAGGACTCGTCCGGGATCGAGCTAGGTTTTTACTGTGGCGAGAAAAACGACGAACGACGCTCTGCACGAGGTACGACGCTCTACATGAGGAACGAGAAACAATGCTCTGCACGAGAACGACGAACGACGCTCTGCACGAGGTACGAGGAACGAAGCTCTGCACGAGAACGACGAACGACGCTCTGCACGAGAACAACGAACGACGCTCTGCACGAGAACGACGAACGACGCTCTGCACGAGGTACGACGAATGACGCCTTGCATGAGGTACGACGACGCTTCACACGAGAGACAAGAACGACGCTTCGCACAAAGTGTGACGAGGAACGATGCTCTACGTGAGGATGACGAACGACGCCTCGCATGAGGAAAACGACGCCAAGTAGTGAACAACAACGAAGACGTTACGTAGAAATAACGAGAAAGACGAAAGAGGAAAGACGAGACGAAAGGGAGGAAGAGGATACGGGAAGTCTGCCATCTTGACGGGAAGTTAGTAGAGGAACATTCGAGAAGGCTGACGAGCGTGAATATCGGCCATTTTGTAGGGAAAACTGAAGACGATTGGGCATTAGTGATAAACATGGAGACGCTAGGAAAGATTAAGCCAATCGCCGACAAGATACGAACGTCGTCGCGCCCAGTCGCATAAATTTACGCGCTGTATAAATTTATATTCGAAAAAGAAGGAGATCGCACTAGTCGCAACCAACTACGTAATTTCTGTGGTTTCGATTTCGACGATGCTTCAGTTGAATTTCGTGCAAAGTTAGAATACTCTGCCATTTTCTCGATTAGTGATCTGACATCTATATGCAATATCCTTGACTTGAGCTGAGTCGGCGCCAAAGAAGAACTGCGACAGAGAATTATGCGAGCGCTCGTGAACATTAGAACGTTGGTGCCACGTGCGCATGACGACGATGTAGAAACTGAAAAAGAGTCGGAAGAGGAACCCGATGAGTTACAGCAAGGAGGCGCTGAACGAGTTGATGACGCAGAAAATCAGCGAGCAGGCGACAAAATAAATATTCCGTCATTGGCCATTAGTAGCACTGACTCCGAAGCCGGCATACGAGATTTGCCAAGAAGGGAACGACAAAAAAGAGTACGAAGATTACCTTCAATTTCAAAGATGTTGAAGATACTATCCGTCCATTCGATGGGAGCATTATACGATTGAAAGATGGATTTCGGATTTTGAGGAGTTAACCACTTTGTTTCAATGGAATGACATTCAAAAATTGGTTTTTGGCCGCAAGTCCCTAAAGGGTGTCGCTAAAACGTTTGTGCGGGGATTGAGTATTGTGCAAACATGGAATAAATTGAAAGCAGCTTCTCTGAAGGAAGAATTCAGCTTGCGAGTGAACAATGCATCCACGAGACATCCACCGAAAGTTGGCCAAAAAGAAGTTAAGGAAGGATAAGAGTATTCAAGAATACTACCTAACTATGAGGGAATTAGCGTCGCAAGGAGATATAGACATCGAATCAACGATACAGTACATCATCGATGGTATCCCGGATGGCAGTAGCAAGGTGATGTTATATGGAGCTCAAAATTATAACGAGCTCAAGTCCCGCCTTCGTGTATATAAGAAGATACACAAGAACGAGGAACTACAGCCATGAAGAATAATCCGAAGAAAGAAGTAGCAAACAAGGCAAACAAGGACGACGCCAAGTCGGTGAAATAGGAAAAGAAGACAACAAAACCAAGGGAACGTTGCTACAACTGTGGCGAAAACGGACATAGTTCGGACAAATGTAAATTTAGAGATAAAGGGAAAAAATGCTTTCATTGTAATAACTTTGGGCATGAAGCCAAACATTGTCCCGATAAAAATAAGTCCAACACTACGCAGGTAATGTCAAATATTCTTGTTAAAGCGGTCGACATGAATCGTATGTTCAAGCAGATTATAATCGAAAATAAGAGTCTGTGTGCATTATTAGACACCGGTAGCCACTTCTCTTTAATGCGTAAGGATGTTTTTAAAACTTTTAAAACATTAAAGTTGCATGAATTAGAAGTCCTTCTAATAGGCATCGCACAGGGTCAAGTAAAGACGCTCGGTTATTTTCAATCAACGGTCACAATAGATAATGTCGATTTTCCATTAGTATTCCATGTAGTTCCGTCCGAAGCCCTGAATGTTGATGTGATTTTAGGCACTGACCTAATAATTCAAGCCGAAGTAAGGATCGATAAAGATAGTATCGCGATTTCCAAGCCTAATGTTTCCATTTTTCTCTCACAAATAGAATTACAGCCAGAAAAAGACGAAGCAATTTGTACAGATACAATAATTGACAAAGAAGCTAAAAATGTTGCGGAAGGTATGATGCGAGAATATAAGCCAAATCTCGAATATAAGACGACTAATATCGAATTGAGCATAACGTTGAAGGATGAGACGCCTATATTCCAAGCTCCACGACGATTACCCCTGAAAGAAAAAGAGATTGTCGAAAATCAGGTAAACGAGTGGGTAAGCGAAGGAATCATTCGAGCCGTGTTCGTCTGAATATGGGAGCCCTGTAGTATTCGTAAAAAAGAAGAACGGTTCTCATCGGCTGTGTGTCGATTATAGAAAACTAAACCGAGTAATGATTAAGGATAAGTATCCACTCCCAGTAATCGAGGATCAAATTGATAGATTATCAGGGACTCGCATATTCAGCACGATAGACCTTAAAAACGGATTTTTTCATGTGAGCGTAGCGAAACAAAGTCGAAAATATACTGCGTTCACAACTTATCAGGGTCAATATCAATTCTTAAAGGTACCTTTTGGATTGTGCAATTCGCCATCCGTTTTTCATCGATTTATAAATCAAATTTTCTGATCTTTGGTTAATGAAGGAATTTTGTTATTATATCTAGATGATTTAATAATAATTGCGCCTGATGTAGAAGAAGGCATCAGACGATTGCGTCAAGTTCTTCGAGTCGCAAGAGATTACGGTCTCGACATAAATAAAGATAAATGCCAATTGTTACAATCAAGGGTTGAGTACCTTGGGTACATAATAGAGAACGGTACAATTCACCCTTCTGCCGGGAAGGTTCAGGCAGTTTCGAATTTCCCAGAGCCGCGTACATTAAAAGATGTTCAGAGCTTTCTCGGTCTATCGGGATATTTCAGAAATTCATAGAATCTTACGCTATTAAGGCAAAGCCTCTGAGTGATTTGCTAAGAAAGGAAAATTCGTTCCGATTTGATGTAAAGGAAAAAGAATCATTTAAGCAGCTGAAATCGGATTTAAGTAACAGCCCGGTGTTAAGGATATTTAATCTTAAATTCGAAACTGAGTTATATACTGATACGTGTAAGGATGGTTTAGAGGCAATCTTGTTGCAGAAGAACCCGGAAGATAACAAACTACATCCGGTATTATATTATATGAGTTGCAAGACGACAGAAACAGAATCCAGATATACTAGCTAAGAGCTCGAAGTTTTGGCCGTAATAAGAGCGTTAGATAAATTCAGACACTATCTTTTGGGCATGCGATTTAAGATCATAACTGATTGTATAGCTTTCAAACAAACTCTAAGTAAAGTCAAGCTAAGATTGCGAGATGGGCTTTGATGATCGAGGAATTTGACGTAATCGTTGAATATAGAGCTAGTCCTAGGATGAAACACGTAGATGCGCTTAGCCGTTACCCGTTATGGCGATTAGTAGCGAAGATAATATTATATTAAAGATCATGAAGGCGCAGAAAAGCGATCCGGAGCTACGGGCCATCTTAGAGGTTTTAAAAGAGAAACCATACGACGATTATATGCGTAATGATGTACTATATAAATTCAAAGACGGTCGTGAACTGCTTGTCATACCGCAGGACATGCAGAGCGAAATCATTCTGCTGGCTCATGATCGAGGTCACTTTTCTGCGAAGCGTACCGAAGAAGCTGTCAAGCAAGAGTATTATATTCCGATGTTATAAAAAAAAACTGAAAATGTAATAGCAAATTGTGTCCCGTGCATTTTGAGGAATAAGAAGGCAGGTAAACAAGAGGGTTTCCTCAACCCATTAACTAAAGGTGATTTGCCTCTACACATATATCATCTGGACCACTTGGGATCATTGGACTCGACTAGCAAAAAGTATAATCACATATTAGCTGTAATAGATAGCTTTACCAAGTTTTGCTGGTTGTACCCTACCAAATCCACGTCTAAGGAGGTGATTACAAAACTGCAGATGCAAAGTCAAACATTTGGAAATCCAGCTGGCATCATAACCGACAGAGACATCGCGTTCTCTTCCCTAGAATTTCAAAATTATTGCGAAAAAGAAGGTATCAAACATTCCATGGTCACAACTGGTCTACCGCGAGCAAACGGACAAGTGGAAAGGCTTAATCGAATGATTATCTCCATAACTAAGCTTGCGATGAATGATCTTACGAAATGGTATAAATATGTACCTATAGTTCAACAGACTGTAAATTCCACTTTTCATAGAAGTATAAGCATGACCCCGTTCGAACTGTTAATTGGAGTAAAAATGAAACAAAAAAAACGACTTAACCGTTAAAAGTGCAGTAGAAGAAGAATTCCGATTACAGTTCGAGCAGGATCGTGATCAATTACGAAAGCAGGCTAAAGAACAAATCCGTAAAGTTCAGAACGAAAATCATAAAACATATAATTTGAGAAGACGCGAGCCATCTAAATATAAAATTAACGACTTAATTGCGATTAAGAGAGTGCAGGTAGGACTTGACAAAAAACTTTGCGCCAAGTACCTTGGCCCCTATATAGTTGTGCGAGTTAAATCGAACAATTCTTACGATGTTTAGCGTGAGGTGCCTGGCGAGGGCCCTAAGAAAACCAGTTCATGCGCTGAATACATGAAGCCATGGTCCTCTGTGCTGTAGTCATCTGGGACAGATGTCTTTTCAGGACGGCCGAGTTGTGGGGATCTTAATCTCTACAACTGCATGCGAATTCAAGTTACGCGCACTCTCTAGAGCTATTCTCTTCCCTCCCGAGCGGCGCGGACGCTAGAGGGCGATCCCAAGAGAAGGCACGGGGACTTTTGATAACACACAGAGGAGACGGACGCGTGAGAAAGGACATTGTTTTTGAGTTAAGTTAACGAGTGTCACATTGAAAACCTACGCCTCGATATATCCGTTAAGGGGGTATAACACCTTTGCGGCTTCAAAAAATACAAAAATTTTTTATTGGCTTAAATGATACTTTAAGATGTCTAGAATATGATCCCATTAACGCCTAAGCGATCTTGAATTTATTTCACGTCGAAAACAGCTATGCTTGTGTGTTACCTCTAGCGCGGGGAGAGGGCCTCGGGGCGCTCACCGAGCTCGCTGCCTTTCTCTTGTGTTTGTCAAGTATTTCAGGTTTCCTAATAGTTTGGGATAGTATGTTAGATGTCGCTTATGACTATTTCCACAGAAATACCTATTATTATAAAAGAATCACTAGATTTTTTTTGGCAATCGATTTTATGTCAGATTTTTAGGCGAAAATTCGATTTTTTTTTCAAAGTCGCGCCATTTTCTCAAAAATTGATATTTTTTTAAATCCGGTACTACCTTAGCCAAACTATCACAGATTAAGAACCAATTTGTATTTTTGCTTTAGGTCACTCCAGTCAGCTACAATCGTGTACACCAGCAAGACATACGCGACACTAGCGGCCTCTTTTGACGGCGTTTATTTTATAAACCATGATGATTTTTCAAAAACAAAAAATATGTTCAGTGTCTTTAATATGTAAATAAAAAAGCCCAAAAACCCGATTTTGAATTGCGCACTTCTTTGTATGTAAAAAAAATCTTGAAAATGAGGTCGATTTTGGCCGTAAAAGGTGTTATACCCCCTTAAGGTCTTTCACGAGATCCTACAATATTGATTAGTTCTTTTTCTGTTTTAATTTTATTTATATCACAAATTATATTTCAAATTATATTCAGTAATAATACAAGAATTATTTTTAATAATAGTTGCAAATACATTGCGCTGCAACATTGCTACGACATTAAAGCGCAATCTTACTGAAGGAGGACATTTTTCTGATCTCAAGTAAAACAAAAACATTGAAAAAATGTTAAAAGAATATTTTTCCGTAACGTTGAGTAAAGGTTACAAGTAAACGTTTTTAACGTATTATAAGTGTCCGTGTAGGAAACGTTAGAAATAACGATTAATTAAACGTTTATGAAACCGATATAAAAACTAATATAAAACGTTTTTTTTTTTTACTATAAAAGAACTATTTTAAAAATATTTACCTATCTAAGTTTAGCTAATGTTTTTACAACATTTATATAATCCATTTTTATAATAGATCTCGGACGTTCGTTTACTGAAAAAAATGCATGTAATTTTACATGGAAGTTACATATAGGGGAGACCGGGGCAAGTTGTTACACAAGATAAGTTGTAGTTAGTTTTTTTTTGTTGTCACATGTGGTAGCACATTTTTATGAATTTTTATATGTGATTCTTATGATACTCTACATTTATTTAGCCGCCATATTTGAACTTTAGAAGACGCTACGTATGTTTTCTTGATTTTCATTATTAAAAATAAATATTTCATTATATAAATCGTTTGCGTTATTGTATATATGTATAAGAAGTATGCGATTATCTTTTTGTATATTTCTTTTATATACATTTGACTATAATAACACATTTTGTTTGAATTGATATGTGTACTGATTTTCGATCTGTATCTTTTTTAATTGAAAATGAAAAGTTGTGGCAAATTGTGTATTCGATCGAGGCAATTTGTTACAATGTAACAACTTACTCCATTGAAAACAATTTTTTTCTTCTATAGAATGATGCACTTTTATAAATGAGTTGCCGATGTTCGTCTCCATGTTTGAAAACAATGCTGACTAGCGTCATATTTGTGTTCACTTACTCTCGGATGTATAAATCACACAGATAATAATGTTAGTGTTTCCACGTAAATTTATGCGATATTCACAGACAAGACGCATACCTACATACGTATGTGTTAACTGAAACAAAGAATTGGAATTATGTTCGTCTTTTTTTGATAGGAAGATTCATATTGAATCAGCAGTTTAGTTATAAAAATCTGTGGAAAATTACATTGAGTCTAGTTATTATAACCAGTCTAATTATTATAAAAGTCTGTGGAATGTTACCATCTTCCAAAAAAAAAAGACAAATAGAGGATCTATAAATGTAGAAACGTATGCGACAGCGGCAAAGGAAGTTAAAGATGACCATCTGCAGAAAGCAGCAAATGTATTAATTTTATGACTTTCCAACTAACTTTAATAATTAATTAAAGAAAAAATTTTTGTAATATATTTTTTTAATTTTATGTCATGAAATAAATATTCCTTGTGAAATATTTTGTGTTTGATTTCATTGTAATCTTGAATTTGTTTAGGGGTAAAGTCATTATGAGATACCTTTTTTTAAAGACTTGTAATTTATTTAATTTGTAGCTTCAATTTCTACCTTCATGTCAAATTTATGGGAAATATATTGAAGTTTTATCGCCAAAAGTTAGCAGTCGATAATAGCTATATTTTTTGTATGTGAAATTTTTTATCAAAAATGCTGATTTTTTTGATCATTCAAAAAAAGGGATTCTTAGTATGAGATACAATGGTTTCCCTGTGAGATGGTATCTCGTAGGAAATTAAGGAAAAAATAAAGATAAACTTTTGATACACGTTTTTATTATATTACATAAAAGTAGGAATATAAAATTTAAATATTATATATAATAATTATATAATTGTTTGATATGTGTGCATGTGAGTGTGTGTGTATGTGAGAAATCTCAACAATAATATAAGGGTCATTTAAATATAAATCGGATTTTTTACCTGCGGACTCAGAAAGAGCCGCAAGTGGGTCGGGGCGCTCCAGGTAGTGGAGGTGTGCGGAAGAGAGCAACCCTCTGCAACATTCCTCAGTTGCTATTCCCTCGTCACTAGTACCATGTCTGAACAAGAGTACCTACGACTGTTGCACAATACACTTTCATCAAATTTCTGACCAACGTCAAATCAATTAAAATTTTGACCAGACTCCAAGCACAGTTTGGATGATATCCTGTCAAGAACTCAAATATTTGATTGGGTCAAAAAATTTCACAGTGGTCGTGATGCTATGGAAAACAAAAGTCACGAACGTCGTCCGCGATCGAGTGTCACTGATGAGAACATTCGGCCATGCCCAAATGCTTATTGATTTTCTTTACGACAGAAAAATGCAGCATATTACTGCGAACTGTTGGACAATGCAGCGGTTGAGCAGTACGCAATTGAAGTGTCTTTCTTTTTTTGATGAGGGGATCAAGAAGCTACTTATCCGGTGGAAAAAATGCATTTCCGTTAAAGGGAACTATATAGGAAAATAATATATCGCTTTTATAATTTTATCTATTACCAATAAATCTGTAAAAAAAATCCGGTTTATATTTGAATGACCCTCATAGAATCGTTATTTTTAACATATTATTCGTTAGTATGCTTTATTATTGTTATATTGAATTGAATGGAATATTGAATTGTTTAGATGCTCTCTATTCTAATCTCGCTATCTCATATTAGGAACCTATCCCATAATAGGTGACTTTATTATTTATTTAATTTGATATGAGATTTAACTTGACACCAATTGTTGATATCAAATCTTTTATATAAATGATGCATATAATTAAAGTTAATAAGTAAATAACAAGATAGTACCACTTTTATTTTACCTTCTGATTTGATAGAATTTAATTTGGTTAGTTGAGATAAAAAGATACATAACCATTTCTATTCAAAAAGCATATTCTTTAATCTTTTTTTACCTTTTTTTAAAAAGGTAAGTTCTTACTGATATTATGCATTCTGTATTAACAAATACCAGGATGCAATTTCATTTGTATTAACAAATACCAGTATGCAATTTTGTTTGCCGATCTCCTTTAATTATTTCATTTCCATTAAATCTCCTTTTGTTAAATATTAATTATAAACAAATAGAGATCGATAACAAATTTATTATCATTTCCTTGCTTATTTAACAAATACCAGTGTATAATTTCGTTTCCATCGATCTCTTTTGTCAAGTATTAAGTAGTAATAAACAAATATAGATCGAGGTTAGGTAAATTATTTTGTCATTATTATTTGCTAGCTTAGTTAACAAATATAGTGCATTATTTCGTTTCTGTTCGATCTTCTTTTGTTAAATATTAATTATAAATAAATTATCTATTATCTAATTATAAATAAATTATCGTCTATGAGAAATTCGTTTTTTTTACATTTAAAGTAAATTGATTTATAAAATCACCAGAATAAGTGTGATGTTCAATTGATCTTGCCTTCATCATCGGGATCAACTGCGATTTTACCTTCATTGGCTAGATTGCGATGCACTTGGATAATTCGATTACACCAGTCACATCGGCCGGTTCTTAGTAATGTTTAACTGCTTTACCAATGAGATTATATTATTTTAAATTATTAGTCAATTAATGATATGAGCAACTGTTATACACCTGATTGAATTAAAATATCGGATTTAGATTCCATCCCTCCCAACTCTGATAACAATTGTCACCTCAACTTCAAACTTCTCTATGATTAATGTCTCATTATAAGGTAAAATTTTGCACACAGTTTCTAAAATCGAGAACTCAAAAACAGGTGATTTTTTCAGTCACTCTTTAAATCACTTGATCTTTTAACGAAACCCATTTCTAAACGGTATATATTAATAATGTTTACGCGGGGATATTGGTCGCGCGTGCAGAGTGCTTGCATGTTTGTGTTTGACCGGTCTAATGCGCGACTATATAGCTGTAGGTAGTTATACATCCACTAACATTAAATGTTCATGGATCATTAAAGTATAGCAGTATACATAGTAAGTATGCCCGTACGATTGCAAAGGTCCAGCACCATTGGACAAGATTGGATGGATGACTGCTTAAGAAAATAAGAAAATTAATTCCCAATTGAGGGGGAAAGTGATTTTTTTCAATTATAATTTTTTTTGTAATGTATTCTGGAATATGACGTAAATCAATATAATACTTATTTCAATAAAACTAAATTAATTAATACGCTACAATCCCTTTACTGGGGAGTCATTCTATAATATATACATTGAATTAATATTAAATTGCAACGTCTGTGAGACGTTGCAATTCAACAGACATTAGACACTTCTGCGATATTGATAGTTAGTGTATGAGACATAAATCAATTCAATTTTGATTCAATCATTTCTGACTGACAAAGAAAAACCCCCAACTCGGAAATTCAGAAAATTATGAAATTTGAGCAATATACAGAAAACATGCTGACATGTAATAAACAATTTTTTTTGTTGCCTGAATTTAACCTGGAGCGTGTTTAATTTCCCATCTGGGCTCTTAGAGTGTCATGCCATTCTTGTTTAACGTTTGGTAAACAATAAGGATGGAGTGATATCTGGGTGAGAATCTGAACCCAGCATTATAGATAGATAAAATCTACCTTTGAAGATTATCCCATTTTTCGTTTCTCTTTCATTATTTACAACAGGAGACAGAATAAAAGAGAAAAAATTTATTTCTTTTATTAATCTTCAGTTACGACACCCTGGTGTGAATTACCATTACGTTAAATATGTCTGGCCTCTTCTCCAGCGACACACATCAGAATTAGTCTTATTTACATCTCAGTGATCTTGTTCTACATCCTTAAAGTATCGTGTGGAATCCGTAAAGGATCGTACGAAATATTCGTACGAGTATGATAAACACGGATGGGAAATCGGTGCCTGGCAAAAAATTTTTTAACGTTATTTTCGGACAAAATTGATAAAAAAGTAAGTGTTTTTGAGATACTTTTTTTTTAGGTACGTTTTTGTAATACTTTTGTAATGTTCTAGCATAAAGCTTTTAAAGAAAAAAAAAAACAATTTTAACACTTTTAAAGAAAAAAAAACAATTTTATTCTTTTTTTTTGTTATACATTTTTTTGTAATTGCATCATTGAATATTGTATATTGTGTTAAACTCATGTAATATTAGTTAATTTATTATTTTTATTTATAAAATAATTTTCTTGTGTATGCATACATTATGACTTTCATTGTTTTTATAACAAAAAATATTATCAAATTAAGACCCTAAAAATGTTTGAAATTAATATTTGACCAAAGCAATATTTTTTTCATAAAAGTACTACCTTTTTCCTTCAAAATAACATATAGAACTTGTAATTTTCTTTATTACAAAAAAAATAGCGAATTTGTTTAAAAAAACAATAATAAAATATTAATAAACGGGCAATTAATAAATAATGCGCGGCAATTTGGAACGCAATTCATATAACAATATATTATCAAATAATTTTACATTGAGTATCGATACTAATTTGAATGTTTCGGTTTCCTTCAAGCCATTATCAGCAATGTTGTAGATAATTTCATCAATAGTAAATCATCATTTCCCTGTGCGTGCTTTATGTTTAAGAATTGCCAAAATTTCTCTTCGTTGTTTAACCAAGACTAACTGAAGAGTACAATAATAAACAACTTTATTAATTGTATTGAATTTTATGCAATTTCATACTCTTTCTTTTATTGGCCCTCCGTCTCCATAGATCACAATCAATTATTCTTAATATATAACTTAATATATAACTTATATATAAAGCATAACACGTCATATTACAATAAGTAAAAACTTTAACTTTATATTGAATATAAAGAAATTGTTACGAGTATTATCCATATGGAAGTCAAATATAATAATATGTAATAACCGTAAATTTATTCTAAGAGAATCTTCACGTTAGAACAGAACAATAAGTAAATTATAAGTCAAACTATTATAATGTCAATCTTTAAAAACAAACAATAATCAACTAAAGATGAATACTTAATGCCGCTATTTGAACTTTTCTAAAATGCTTACATATGGTGCAGAAATTCCGTGTCTGATTGTAGATCCAAACTATTAGTTTGAAAATGAATATTTAACATTTCAGAGATAATTCTTTTACTCAAATGTCTTTTTATATCTCAAATCTTAATATTCTTCCATTCAAAAAATTTATTCTTGAAAAAAGTTCACTTTTCAGTTGATTACTTTCTCAATTAACAATTTATTGCAACAAAATATTGTTTTTACTTAATTTTATTATTATTAATGGATATCCAGAAAAATTTTATCCCGAAAAACTATATAATTGAACTACTTTTATTTTTTTCGTTTTAAAGTTACACGTGAAAAATAGAAATGCTAAATTAGCATTAGTGTGGTAATAGTATGACCGTGAGTAAAGTGTAATAACTGAGAGTTAATAAGATTTAATAATTAAATGTATTTATTGTTAAAAAAATTATAAAAAATGTATATAAACAAAAGTTAGAGCAATATTTTCTCAATATTGATATTTTTTTTATTATATTGTACAATATAATATATTAATACGTGTTGCACTTAACGTGGTCCACATTTATAGTTAGTTGAAGTTAGTTGCTTATGCAATATACAGGGCGACAATTAATGAAAAAAATTTTCGCATAGGAGCAGAATGGACTAAACTGAGCAGAAAAGTTCTCTACTATTTTGCAATTTTTATGGTCGAATAGGAGGACATGCGTCATACGAAAATCTTTATTAATTAATATCTCGTTAATCATCGCTCGTGTACCTATATAACAGATTAAACTAATTGTAAGTCAAAAAGTTTATCATTTTGAAATTTTTGCAATACTTAACGGTTGAATAAGCGGATACGCCCTTTCGATGATCTTTAGAAATTAATATCTCGTCACCATTGCGAAACTTACAAAATGGAAGACTTTTCTATTCAGTTTAGTTCATTCTGCTTCTATGTGAGAGTTTTTTCATTAATTATCAAACACCCTGTATAAAATACATAGAAAAACTTAAATCAGTTCACTTCAAATGGGCATTACTGCCATCTTTTGTAACATGTTGCGATACGTTCCTTCTGCATTTGTATTTTGAGCATTTTGAATTGTTCATGTAAATAAGCAATTAATAAGTTTTCTAAACAACAAATCTTATTTTAAAAAACAAATTTTTTTCTTTGAAATTTTGTTTTGTTTTCTTTTGTTAATGAATAATAAAATTCAAAAGGCTAATCTTCAAGTTAACTAGCTTTAGTTAAAACTTACTTTAATTTAAACTCCTTTTGTCTGGTTGTGTCAGAGACCATTGCTTGCATGTTTATTGATTATTTTGGTTGTCTTTTTTGTCGTGTCTGTTTTTCTATAAGGCTATTTTTAGGTGGTTGAGGTGGTTTTAGGTGGTTTACTCAAATTATCGTTCATGAGATGATGGAAAAAAGATTAATAAATTTAAAGCTAAAGTTTGAAAAGACTACTAACAAAGTTTTAGTAAATAGAAGCAGCATCGAATATGATAAAAAATTCTTCAGGTTACAATTAGAACTTGTAAATCAATATACATGAGCGTTTGCAAGAAATCATGCGAAGATGAGATGAGATTTTGAAGTGTCAACGTACCCACGCGTAATTCAACAAAAATACATAGTTTTGATATGTATTTCCGCAACAAAAAATCATAAAGATTATAAATTTCGCGAGTTTTCTCGGTGTCCAAATCCATTCTTGGAATGCCAACGTTTCGTGAACCTTGAAATCCACATCATCAGGGCGAGCCTGATACTGAGCTCTTCCTCCAGGCTGTTTCTTTTATATTACGCTGCTTATTGGAGTGGTGGGGGGAAAAGAAGAAAATCATGGATAGAGGAGGGGGAGAGGAGATGGAGGAAATCGGTCAATCTTATAATGACCGGGAAATGGTCTCCCATATTTTATTTATGTTGTAGCCATTATCTCTATTTAGATTGTTAGAATGTTTTTGTATCTCTATGACTCTTCTATACTTTCTTGGAAGTATGATATAATGTTGGCTATTGTGATTTGTCAAACTGTTTTGTCAAACAGTATTTGATGTTCTGTTTCTGATAATGCCGACTGCGTGGTGTGTTTTAGCCTGACATCACGTTAGTGTTCTTTTATCCGTAGGTTGACCATTCTCCCGGTTTCTCCAATGTATACTTGCTCACAGGAACAAGGGCATTTATATTTTGTATACTCCTGCGGAGTGGAGGTCTTCGATCTTTAGGATTTCTTAAGATTTGTCCTATCTTTTTGGGTGGTTAGTACTTTTGGTAGATAGTTCGGATATTGTGTTTGTTTAATATCCTGCCAATCCAATCTATTGTTCCTTTGACATATGGGAGAATGGACAAGTTCCTTTTGTCTGGTTGTGTCAGAGACCATTGCTTGCATGTTTTATTGATTATTTTGTCTTTTTTGTCGTGTCTGTTTTTCTATAAGGCTAGTTTTAGGTGATTGAGTTCTATCTCTTTGTCAGAGATAGTGAAAGTACTCTATGTACAAATGAGTTGATTGCTGACTGTTTTTATACTGGGTGATGGTGCGATATAGCTATCTGTGTGTGTTGATTTTTTGTACATTTGATGACCTAAGGTACCGTCAGCTTTCTTAGAGACAAGAATATCTAGGAAGAGGAGTTTTTCATTTTCCTTTATGTCTATAGTGAAGTAGATATTTGGATATTGATTGTTGAGGAAAATAAGGAATTTATGAAATTCGGCTCTATCGTATCTCCATATTACGAATGTGTCGTCTATATAGCAGAACCAAATTTCTGGCTTTTTGGATGGTTTTCTAAGGGTCTCTTTGTCGAAGTGCTCCATGCCAAAAGCCCTAACTTCGCAGTGGCAGCTAGAAAGGTTCCAAAGAAGGAGATTATCAGCTGAATAGAGTCAACCATCTACCAACTACCATCAAAATAAGCAGATAACGTCCGCAGACAGGTAATCAATATCCTTTCTAAATCCAAACTTCCTCTACCAAACATCACTAGACAAGAGCGGTTGGTCCTCCAATACCCGAAAGGAACACGTACATCATTGTTCTTCCAGCCGACAAAGGCAACACGACAGTAGTCATGAACACATCAGACTATAAGAAAAAGATGAAGGATCTTCTCTCGATAAAGCATACAAACAGCTTGACAAAGATCCAACTAATATAATCATACAAAACACCAAGATACTAGTGGAAAAAAGTAACATTCCTAGTAAAACCAAATCAACATTAAAACCTATAAATTTTCTCTCACTAAGACTATACGGACTATCAAACGTACGCAAACCAAACATGCCCCTCAGATCTATTGTCAGCGCCACCCACACTCCCAAATTTACAGTTTCCCGTTTCTTAACACAAACACTACAACCCCTCACGGAAATTCCGAATCACACATAACCAACCAACGGACTTCATACAAAAGATCCAAAAAATCCGACTACATCCCAAAGACCTGCTTGTAAGTTTTGACGTCCACAAGTCCCAATAAAAGACACATTAAATGTAATAAAGACTTCACATGAAATCTTCACCTCATCTCGCTAATAAATCACTGCTTAACAACCGCTTACTTCTCTTATAACAACCAATTTTATGAACAAACTACAAGAGTGGCAATGGGCTCTCGTATTTTTCTTATAATCGCCAATATCTTCATGGAGCACTTTGAGAAAGAGGCCCTTAGAAAAATATCCAAAAAGCCAGAAATTTGATTCCGCTATGTAGACGACACATTCGTAATATGGAGACATGACAGAGCCGAACTCGTAAATTCCTTATTTTCCTCAACAATCAACATCCAATTATCCAGTTATCATACTTCACTATAGACATAGAGGAAAACGGAAAAGTCCCCTTATTAGATGTTCTTGTCTCTAAGAAAGCTGACGTACCTTAGGCCATCAAGTGTACAGAAAATCAATACACAGATAGATACCTATATGCCGAGTCGCACTCACCCAGCACAAAAACAGTCAGCAATCAACTCACTTGTACATAGAACTTCCACCATCTTTGACAAAGGAAGATCTAGAGACAGAACTCAACCATTTAAAACTAGCCTTACAGAAAAACGGACACGACAAAAAAGACAACCAAAATAATCAATAAACATGCAAACAAGACAATGGTCTCTGACACAACCAGACGAAAAGAACCTGTCCATTCTCCCATATGTCAAAGGAACAACAGATCGGGTTGGCAGGATATTAAACAAACACAATATCCGAACTATCTTCAAACCCGAAAAGATAAGACAAATCTTAAGAAATCCTAAAGAACGAAGCCTTCCACTCAACTCCGCAAGGTCAGGCTAAAACACGCAGTCGGCATTATCAGAAACAGGACATCAAATACTATTTGACAAAACTATCATAATAGCCAACATTATATCATTCTTATATTACAAAAAAGTATAGAGGAGCCATAGACAAAAACACTCTAACAATCTAAATAGAGATAATGGCTACAACTAAATAAAATATGGAAGATCATTCTCTCAGTTATTATAAAACCGACTGCTTTCCTCCCCTCTCCCTCTCCTACCCACGATTTTTCCCCCTCACCACTCCAACAAGTAGCGTTATATAAAGGGAACGGCCTGGAGGAACTGTTCAGTATCAGGTTGCTCCTCGCTCTGATGAAGTGAATTGCAAGGCTCACGAAACGTTGGCATTCCAAGAATGGATCTGGACACGGAAAAAACCCGCAAAGTGCATGATCTTTATATGCAGAAAGCACCTGTGAAAGCCTCAAGAATATTAAAATCATATAAAGTTTTATTTCTTGCAAGAAAAAATCCATACGATGATTATCATGACATTTGCGAAAAAAATTCATGTATCCCATAGAATCTACGTCAAACTATGCAATTTTTTGGAAACGTAACACGTCCTTACTTTAGAAAAGATAATGAGCGAAAGTAAATATGAATTAAAAATTTATCGAAAGCTTCTTTAAAGTACAAATTTTATTCTAGAGAATAAAAAAAACTTTTAAATGCAATTATTTTTCACGGAATTAAGCTTATTTGAAATGATGCAAAATTTTGGTATACGTTGCGATAATTTTGTTGACGAGTACATATAAAACAGTTTTTATCCCATAGAATATTAAGTTTTTCGAGAATTTATATTGATAATGCAAAAATTCATATTACTTAAAGTATTACTAAAAGTTTATTATTTTATGATAATGAATCCTAATTTGTTCCTTCAATATGCTGGCGATTCCTACTTATTACAATCTTAAAAGAAAGTGAACATTATAAAATGTTTACTTTTCGAAATGAATTTTTATAACATTACTTTAATCCCGAAGCGCCGAATTTTTATAATATTTGACAAATGTTATTTAAAAATATTAATCTGACACAGTTGTTGCGTTATCGTATCATCTCAGAAACAATTATTACAAAATTGTCGTCAGCTCATGATTGTACATTATTGTATAATGCTTTCACAATTTGGCTATTGGAAAAATATCAATAAAAAGAAGATATGTCTATCCTATATATAAAAGAAAAACGAATAGAGTTTTAAATTTACAAAGAAAAATTTATTTAAAAATTAACAGGTCTTATAAAGATATGTTATAGTATTGTTTGAAATGAGCTTCTATACACGCTTCTGCATAAAAAATTAGAGGAAAGGCCCCTATTATGAGATTCGAGTTCATTTTGGATAAATGCTAGAAGTCTATGGACAGAATTTAAAAAAAATAATAGGTCATTTTGAAGGGAATTTAATAAGCTTTAAGAACGTTATATAAAATTTAATTCAAATTCCATTTTTTTTGAAAATTAAACAAATGTAAAAAGTTAGCAAATCACAAAGTCAAAAAATTGTGCTCCTAATATGAGATGATTCTGAGAAATTGATAGTAAAAGTATATCAGTATTGCAATTAAAAAACTTTATTTCATGTTTCTAAAATGCAAATAAACACAGCCAGCGTGCGTGAAAAATGAGCATGCGATAGATTACCCAGAACTCGTCTTCTGGTAGTTGGAATCAAGCATTGCAAAAATAGGCACTCGATATTTATTCCGGTTGTTCTTTTTATTATTATACAATAACTTTTTAGCAATGATTTTAACATAGGATTATAACATAGGAACATGGATTATTTTATATTAGAAATATCCTGAGTATTTCATATTACGATTTTCACGCCTTATGATTTTACGATCATCAAATCTAATTTCTAATAATTAAACAATTCAACATATCCCGTATTTTTCTATTAGTATGACTTTACTCCACTACTACATGAAGAATTTATTGCCAAATAAATTTATTTTTATTAAGTAATAAACAAGATTTAAATCTGAAACTTGAAGACATCCAAATTCTAAAATCTTTTTTTACAATGACTATAGGCATGATCTAATGATAAATTTTCTAAATAGTTTTCAATCCAAGAGCAATAAATTTATGGTGAAACCAATAGATAGCGTTTATTAGTTTAGCAAAAACATCGTTATCTCATATTAGGCACCTATCTCATGATAAGGGGCTTCCCTCTAGATTCCAATATACAGGTCAAAGCATGGGTTCATCGACAGTTTTGATAACGATTTTTATATCTTTGCAATTACTTATTCGGATCGTTGCGTATATAATTTTCTTCAAATGACTTTAAAGGAAACCTAGCTATATCAAATCGAATGAATTGTTAATAAACAAATGAAAACTCTTAAACTCCCAATATTGAAATTATTTCCTCTATAATTTTCTTCTTCTCTTGTATTTCTACGAGGGGTGTTCAAAAAGTAAGTTTCCCTGCTCCGGGAAAAAAGCAAAACACAATTTTTAGGTTAAAGTAACATATGTATTTATTGTTTGACTTATAAACTATTTTTCTACATAGTCCCCTTGGACTTGAATACATTTTTTATATCTGTTCTGAAGCTTTGACAAACCTAGTTTATAAAAATCCGTGCCCTGTTTTTTAAAGAATAATTTAACAAAGTCTTTCACTTCATCATTTGAATTGAAGTGATGGCCACCCAAACTTTCCTTTAACTTAGGAAAAAGATAAAAGTCACTTGGTGCGAGATCTGGAGAGTAGGGTGGGTGATCAAAAATTTCCCATTTGAATTTTTCCAGTAAGGTTTGTGTTTTTTTTGCTGAATGAGGCCGAAGGTGTTCTGTTGATTGATTTTCTTGAATCCTGTACCACGATAAATGCAGATCGTTACTGTGAAGTACTAAATAAACTTAAAAGTGCCATTAAACGAAAGCGTCCTGGAAAATTATCGAGAAAAGTGTTGCTTTTTCACGACAATGCACGGCCTCATTCAGCAAAAAAAACACAAACCTTACTGGAAAAATTCAAATGGGAAATTTTTGATCACCCACCCTACTCTCCAGATCTCGCACCAAGTGACTTTTATCTTTTTCCTAAGTTAAAGGAAAGTTTGGGTGGCCATCACTTCAATTCAAATGATGAAGTGAAAGACTTTGTTAAATTATTCTTTAAAAAACAGGGCACGGATTTTTATAAACTAGGTTTGTCAAAGCTTCAGAACAGATATAAAAAATGTATTCAAGTCCAAGGGGACTATGTAGAAAAATAGTTTATAAGTCAAACAATAAATACATATGTTACTTTAACCTAAAAATTGTGTTTTGCTTTTTTCCCGGAGCAGGGAAACTTACTTTTTGAACACCCCTCGTAAATTAAAAACTTATCGTACCGCGCGGGTCTGATTGATCCATATTACCCTATCCTGCGATCGGAGAAACATTTATTTAAAAAGTTAGTTATATTTCGATATCCATGCGATGATCCTCCATCCTGCTGAAAGAACATAATTGTTCTCTGCTGGAAAGGAATTTCTTCCAAAAAATCTGCCTTTGTCTCAAAAATTGGGCTTAATTTCTTCCCTGTAAAAGAAATATATCGTATTATTACGTATCGGTACGTATTGCAAATCGATCAAGAGGGTTTTGTATTTTTCTGACGTCATAATATTCTGACAGAAGAATGGAACCGAAGATTCTGTCGCCCGAAAATTCCTGTCCAATAATTTAGCTTCCATTTGTATTGAAAACCACGCGTGTGTCATGTGTAGATTTGTTACATCATAATAATGTTCATTTTTATTTTAGTTAAATATTTTCGTGCGCATAAATAAAGATTCGTTAATCCACATTATATTTGTTAGAAAATTTTCGTCGACTTTATTGTTACGTAAAAAGCAATGACAGAAATTCCCTCTGTCACGATGATTTCTCTCATTTAACTCTTGTACTTGTATGATGAAATGGATATAACAGTTCATATTTTAGTATCCTGTGGACTGTTGCGTAACTTACATTCTTATTCTAATTCATGGCTTATTGCACGTGTACTAGTTGTAGAATCCTCTTCGATCGTCTTTAAAATCATCTCTTTCGTTTTGATACTTATTTGATGATCATGACAAGCGTCGACATACAGGATTTTGGCATTAAACAGTCATTATTTTGAATCCTTTGATCGAACCATTCAAAAGTTTTTCGGTAGAGATGCACACGATTTGGATAACGCTCTGCATATAACCTTGCTGCACCGTAAACATAAATATATATCGATGTATTATTACTATCGATACATTGGTCTCTCGCAAAAGAATAATTTTTTATTCGAATGTTTAATGTTAGATAATGCTGTATAAGAAAAAAATAACTAACGTTTCCTGGACCCTGCCATTTATTTCATCAGGGCGAGGAGCGCATTGATACTTTTACTGGTAGATTCACGAAACGTTGGCAATGGATTACGACATAGCGATAACCTGTAAACCCTTTAGCACTCTAGCCTCTTAAAAAAATAACCGTAAAAGCCTCAAAAGTATTATAAAAAAAATAACTAATAATTAAATAAAAATTAAATAATTAATTAATTAAATAAAAATTAAATAATTCATTAATTAAATAAAAATAGAATAAAATTATATTAATGTAATTTCACTTGTTTCAATTTATTTATTTCGTTTTGGAACATAGCATTGTATCTACATTGGAACGTTACAAATTTTTGAAATGAATATTTTTTCGGTTGTATTTCATTATTTCGCGTATTATATACCTGTACACAGTAATAACGAATAAGTTGATATGTTGTTAGTTTAGTAGTGAAACACTCTTACAGAAATTTAATAGAAGGTAGTGATAAATAATTTTGAATATTAAAAGCATAATTGTGTTCGGTGCTTTTAATATTTAAAATAAATATGAGGGGTAATCCAAAAATAAGGTCTCTAAAGCGTTAGAACAGTAGGGAAATTTTTTGAGCAGCAGTTAGCACTGCTTTCAGCAATTTTTCCTTTTTTAAACAAGCAGTCGCCGAGCTTGCTAGGACGGTTAGTCTTGGCTTGGCAGCTGTTAGCAATGGAGTTTTCAATCGCCCTTCCCGTGAAGTGCGGACTGTGCGAAGTCATTCGATTTCTCAACAAACGGATTGTACACTTCAATCAACTGTCTATGAATTTCAATAGGTTTAACAGCTTTTGCATTGAGAATGACTTCGCGCTTGGCGGAAACGACAATCGGAAGCTAATGGCAAGCCAAGATTAACCGACCTAGCGAGTTCGACGCTTGTTTGAAAAAGGAAAATTACGTTTTGATTATATGTTTTGAAAAAGGAAAGATGACCGAATACAACAGTGATGCCAACTACGCCCAAAAAATTTTCCTGCGGTTCTAGCGCTTTGGAGACTTACTTTTGGGTTGTCCCTCATATTTTCCAATACTAAATTGGTTAGTAAAAAATTAGATATCTACAAGTAATCTTTCAATAATTACATGAACTTATTTTGACTCTCATTTCAATTATGACTGTTGACACCACAAGACTTACGTGAGAAACGTTTACATGTAAGTTTAATAAAATTAAAATTCAAATAGATTAAATAGATAAAATTCAAATAGATAAAAGACAAATGATTTAAACAATTCTCAATTTTTCGTTTTTTATGAATGACTACATAATGAATCTGACAATTTGATGAGTGAGGTGGCTTTATCTATTGACGCAATGTACGACATCGTTTTTATTTTATGTAATTTTTTATAATATAATTGTACAATTTCAATATTTATGATAATCATTTGGCTATTCATTACATAGCAAATTAGCATTTAGATAAAAGAAGCACGAGAAATTACCGTGATTCATCACCTTGTAAGTTTCATTGTACTGATTGTAGTTATATTTTTAGATAAGGTTACTCATGTAATTTAGTTTTATATTGATAATGACTCAAAACGAAGGATCAAAATGTTCATTTATTTCGTTTTTGTTACATTCACACAAGAATAAAGAGATTTCTGTGCACCCGAACAGCTGGTGTTGGCTCTGATTGGCTTTTTATATACTCGTATATTTCACTGATATTTACAAGTAAGGACAAACTGTGTTTGTGACAAACGCGCATTCGAACTATATAGATTAATGATTAAAGAACTATATAGATTAATAAAGGTGCTATTCAAATCACATGCATCTCATTGCCAGTCAAAAAACTTTCAAACGATTAAATCAAAGGATTCGGAATATTCATTGTTTGAAATTGAAATTACACATTCTTTGACGATGGTCAATCATAAACATCGAATAAGAATTGAGAAAAAGACGATTTTGAGGATATTCGAACAGAATATTACGACTGGCATACATGCGATAGGCTACGAATTAAATATTAGTTATGCAACACTTCACATGGTACTAGAAAGTGAAATATTATACTCGTTTCATCGCGGATACAATAATTAAATTTAAATGGGAGAGGTCATCGTAACAGAAATAATTTCGGTAATTATGCAGCATAAGTGACGCGCTTGGATCGCCTTGACATATGTTGTCGAGATATGTTGTCATGATCCTAATTAAAGATTCATGAACTTTTACAAGGTTTTAGCAGGCGTTCGATATTTGTAAAGATAGAAATGATTTCTGTCGGTAGCTTTCATACAACAATAAATTAAACAAAATTTTTCTGGTAAATAATAAGTGAATCGATGAATTATTCAGGCTTACGGACAAATTTAATTGTTATATAAAACATTATTATAATATTAATCTGTATAATACTTCATGTATTTCTTAACGTAAGTGGATGCACTTTTTTGTAGGCATTTTGGACGACAGGGATATCCGTCTCATTCTTCTACTAAATATTCGGACGATAAAAAAATTAAAAATCTCCTGATCAACCTGCGATGTGTATTAATACGTAATAAATATCTCTTTTTATAGAAAAGATATTACGTTGACTTTTTAATACAATGGTTCCAGATTTTCGGATAAATATTTCTTACAAAAAATAATTGTTTTTCTAGCCTAATGAAATATCATCACATGTGAATATCAATTTCTATATCATTTTACATCACTAAATTATTATTATTATTACGTACAAGACTCAATAAAGAGGCAAAATTATTACGTCAGGATATAATTTTAGATATAATTTTAGATAGAACATTATTTCTTTACATTAGGAGACATCTCTTCGACATGATCTTGACATATATAGGGATGAGGGTATTGATCAACTTTTTCTTAATTAATTGGTAGGTTTCATATAGTTTTCGAGATATATTTACGTCAGGGCTTAGAGCAATTTGCACTTCTCGGCTGATTTTCAACTCGGCTCCGCCTTCCGTTACTTTTTTCACCTCATCACCTCGCGCGCAATCCAAATGCCACTTGATTTAGGAGCGTATGATGCTCATAGACATGAGGTCCATCTGCTTTGGCTGTTCCGCTGTAAATTTCATTCTATATCTTTTTTTTCCGTTCATTACATAATTAAGATCAAATGAAGCACCATGTAAGCGCTCAATCTTGCACAAGGAAAGATTCAGTACCAATTTCACGATGCGCAACAGGTCAGCATTCATAATCGATTCTTACATTTAAAACTGTCTTTGATGGCTGCACTTTTCAGAAAAAAAGTTTGCTCTTGCCGGCATATAATGACAAAAACTACTGGTTGCCATGGGCACTTTTTGTAAGCTTTGTTACAAATTGAAGGCATTGATTCTTCATCACTGTTGTCTGATACCTGATCACTAACATTCGATAGGCCATCAGCGTACACATCGTTGTTATTTTTATACATTTTTAAGGATACTTTCTTTAAGTTTATAAATACAGCTTCTGATCTATAATATATATACCACTTACTAATATAACTGTATAGTGCATATATACAGAGTGTTTGATAATTCTTCTGACGGAGTTCGTGGACATGTAGAGCGGACTAAACTGAGACGGAAAATTCTCTACCATTTTACAATTATTCCAAATGTTAACGAGATATTAGTCTCTAAAGATTACCGAATATGCATGTTCGCCCGACCTACTACTACGTCAAGCGTACGCTTATTGCTAGCTTGCGGCGCGCGGATCGCGGGATAGAAATAAGACATTATTTCTCAAACTTTATTTATTAATAACTTTTTGAACAAACTATAACTGCCACCTAAAATCTTTTGAAGATCAATTATGTACATTATCATATACAAAGTGTTATTCACAGAAAATAATAAAATTTTGTTTTATGTAAATATTTCGAAAATTATACGAAACCGTCAATTAATTTACAAGAAAAAGTTGATCAGTAACCTCATCTCTGTAACATATGTTAAGGTCAAGGTCATCAAAAAAGTGTCCTCTAATATAAAAAAATCAATTTTAATTTAAAGGATTTTTATTATTCTTTGACATAATTATAATTGGTTAAACTATTCATGTAATTAATATAATTATAATTCGGCAAATAAAAATTTGAGTTATCTAATATTAGCCTTAGAATATGATTTTATGCTATTAAAAAATAAAATGACTTTCCATACGCTTGTCGTTATGAGTACTTCCGACAATAATAAAATATTAATATTTTTTTTATCCGGAATAAAAATTACATCATAACATAATAATAATTCCGAATTCTTATATCATAATTTAAATTTGTGAAATTAGTTTTAAAGGACGTATCTTTTATGTTATTAAAAAATCAAATCACAGAGAAGAGATGAATCTTTTTTATAAAGAAAGGAATATTGCTGTATTTTTCTAACGCATTATATATTTTCTTTTATTTTGAGCATAAACTTGCTTTAGATATGTATTACGTGTACAACTTTGCTTCCGTCGTTTTTTTCCGAAATTCGAAGCTTTATTGTAAAAAACTGGTTACATTTATAATTCAAAGTATCGTCCATCGCTGGCCACTACTTTCTCCCATCTTTCGGGCAGCGTACGAATCCCGCGTCGAAAAAAACTGGTCATCTTTTGAGGCGATCCACGAATCGATCCAATTTTTTACTTCTTCATAAGACCGGAAGTACTGGTCAGCCAGGCCGTGTGCCATTGATCGAAACAAGTGATAGTCAGAGGGAGCAACGTCTGGAGAATACGGCGGGTGGGGTAGGACTTCCCATTTCAACATTTCCAAGTATGTCTTGACCACTTTCGCAACATGGGGTCGAGCATTGTCATGCTGCAAAATTACTTTATCGTGTCTCTCGTTGTATTGCGGCCGTTTGTCTTTCAATGCTCAAACGCATCAATTGCGTTCAATACTGATCGCCTGTTTCAGTCGGTTTTAACAGCTCATAATACACTACGCCGAGCTGGTCCCACCAAATACAGAGCATGACCTTGGAGCCGTGAATATTCAGTTTGGCCATCGATGTGGAAGCATGGCCGGGAACTCCCCATGATTTTCTGTGCTTGGAGTTATCGTGAACCCATTTTTGTCCCCAGTCACAATGCGATGCAGAAATCCCTTCCGTCTTTGCCTTTCAAGCAGTTGTTCACAAGCAAATAAACGCCGTTCAACATCTCTCGGCTTCAACTCGTACGGCACCCAATTTCCTTGCTTCTGAATCATTCCCATGACTTTGAGGCGTTTTGAAATGGCTTGTTGAGTCATTTCTAATGATCATGCCAATTCTTCTTGATTTTGACACTTGAGTCTGATCAAGTAATGCCTCCAATTCTGCATGTTCGAAAACCTTCTCTCTTCCACCGCTATGCCGGTCTTCGACGTCAAAATCACCGTTCTTGAAGCGTTGAAACCACTCACGACACGTTCTTTCACTAATAGCGGCCTCACCATAAGTATTTGAGAGCATTCGATGAGCCTCAGCCGCAGATTTCTTCATATTGAAGCAGAAAATTAAAACCTCCCGCAAATGACGAGAATTTGGCTCGTAAACTGACATTTTCAATCGAGAATAACTTTATGATGCAGACACAAATCGACTAATGTTTCTATGGGGTTATGTTGACAGATGCCCAAATTTATTGTATGACGTCTATGATCTATTTATTTCGACCACCATTTACCGCTAAAGCCATCTATAGGAAAACGGCGGAAGCAAAGTTGTACACCTAATAATTATTATAATAAATTTTTTTAAAAATTTCTTACTTTAAAGTAACTGGACGAAAGCACTCACAAGAAAATTCACAAAACGATTCAATTTAAGATTAAAATGTTAATACAACAATTTTGAAGAATAGGACTAATTAAAACATAATTTATTAACGTAAAATAGGAGATTTAACTCTTGACTATCCAATTTTTTAATTGTAATAAATTTGTATCATTTTTTGTTTTGTCACATATTTTCTTAATATTTTCTATAGAAACTTTTGAAAAAGTAGAATTTTCCATAATAACAAGTCATCTGTAACAGAGAATAGTTACGGAGAATAATTTTTATAAGAACATTAGAGAAAAGATAATTTTAAATATGTATAATTCAATTAAAAAGTTATATAATTCAAGTTATGTATATAATTCAATTAAAAAGTTTTGTTGTCTCTTCACAAAAAAAAGATAATATGTCTATTTTATAAAAAGGAAAACGCATGAAGTTTTCAGTTTACAAAGAAAATTTAGAAAAATTTATAAGGTAAAGAGGTTATTAGTGCTGAATCTAAGCTACCTATACAACACAGGGAGGTCATAAAATTTTTCTTAACTTCATTTAAATTTCAAAAACAACTCCTTAAGAACTTCTATGTCCGCTTTTGAGAGTTCCTTGGAAGCTTCATTTTGATTCACAGGGAGCTCTCTTTAAGCTCCTCAAGAGCTTAGCAAAATACACTCCTTAGCTGAGAGCTTATTTAGTCGAATTTTGTAAGTTTCTTGGAAGCTCAGTAATATGAACTCCCTAGGAGTTCGTTTTGTCGAATTCTATAAGCTCTCCGAGATCTCAGCAAAATGAACTCCCTGGGGCGTGATTCCGGAAATCTTTCACGCCTACCGATTGTCGGTGTCGTTGCGCAGCTTTTTCACCATATAAAATATCTGCGCAACGACACCGACAATTGTTGGTAGGAGTGTAAAACAGTTACGGAATCGCGCCCTTGGGAACGTAATCGGAGCTTTGTGCTGTGTGGTGTAATCTGATACATTTCGATGAGAATTGTATTCTTGTCGAAATTTTATCGAAAAAAGATGCTTCTGATGAAATGAATATAATTTCTAATGCAAAAAAAAATTTCTCGCGTAACGAGATGTGCGAGAATAGCGGCAAAGTAGTGTTCCTAGAAGACAGAATCCGGTTATCAGTCCCTAAAAATGGTCTCATCTGTTTCTGCCGCACATCTCTACTAGTACAACAAGAGAGAGAGAAAGAGAATAAGTCCTTGCCGACACAGAGATTATAAAGAAAATAAAAAAACAAGAGGTAAATAAATAAAGTAATATATTATAGTATCATAACAAATACAAAAAAAAAAAGAAATTATATTATATGGAAAGAAAAAACGCATAATGCTGATTCTATAATGAGTCGATAGTTAGTAGTCCTAAGTCTTATTGGCGAATTGGTGAAGTTGGTCAACAGCCAACTTGTACGACCAAGACTACCGATTTTCTTAAGACTGCTCAAATTCAACTTTATTCCTTCTCATTAGTCGAGCAAAATGACTCTCTGTACAATTAACAACTTGTAGATTTGAAAAATCATAGTCAGTATTTAGGTTAATGGGCTTTTCGCGATAAAATATTATCTAAATTTTAAATATTATTTAAATCTTAAATCGAAAGAAATCGACCATCACAATCAAATGTGAGAAGAATAATCGACTATTGGTTAATTTCGTACGGCTTAAGACTTAAAGCTTAAGTAATAGCTTATTATAGAAAGCTCATACGACTGATTAAGACTTAATAAAATTTCCAACTATCGACTCATTATAGAATTAGTTTAAAAAGTATTGACGTCCTACAAAAAAATTAATGTATTGTAAATATAGCAAGTGGAATAGTAGGAATAGTATTTATGAGTGTAAAATTATTATAATAATAAGTCTCTATATTTACAGAATACGTAACACCATACTGTTGTGTAGTAAAATATCCCATTTTATGAAAGGAAAGTAATTATAATGCATTATCTTTCAAAAAATTATGAAAGACGACAGCAGTGAATAAAAAACATAGGAAGATTTGATTCAGATCCTACAAAATATTACTATGTATGTAAGAGTAAAATGGCGATGCATTCTATTATTAAATAGTTTTCATTATTCTTTTATTACATATTTATACGTTTTTTCATATATTTCTAATACATAAAATATTAAAAAACTGATCTCTTCATTTACTTTTGTATCCGTTTTAAACTGTGCATGTGTGTTCGCGCTTACATTGGTGATTCTGCGATTTTTAGGCGGTTTGACTTTAGCCCAATGAAAAGAGGTCTACGAGTAGACCTCTTTTGCCAGACTTTGTTTTTTAGGGACATTACCAGTTAAAGCAATAGTTGCGTTCAACAGAGAAAACTAATCACAGTTAATATTTAGTGATTCTTTAATATGATTTTGTTTTTTACACTTAAATTCAGCGAAGAATTAAAGGCAAGAATCAATTATATAAGGAATCACTAAGCGCTAACTGATTAATTTTTTCTGTTAAACGCAGTCAAAAGAAACGCAGCGGTGTGCAGCGGGCGATTCACTGACATTTACCCGTGTAAAGCACGACGCCAATTGGATTAGCATTACTCGGTAATAACTACTTCATTGTAGAAAAAAAATGGCTCAGAATTTTTCGACTCAATTTTATTCAGAAATAGCTCTATATAATTCGTGGGCGGACTTTAAGGGGACCTAGTGATTTGGAGGATCAAAAAATTAATAATTTTTTATGAATTTCTTTTTGTAAAAACGATTATCAATTTTAGGTTTGGACCTATATGTTATTTACATTTTGTACATATGTATGAATTTTTATGAACCAAAATATATTAAAATGTCCGAAAGGCAACAATGGCGGCAAACCTGGTTTTGTTAAATTGCTGACATTGTTAGCCACAACTAGTTGTCTGAAAACGAAAAATCAAATTGATTTGTAATTAATGATGTTGAATATATATAGTAAACCTAACAAAATAAAAAATCGCGATTTGTTAAAATTACTTCTTTATAAAAAAAAATTTTTTTTTGATCATTACTTTTTTCATTAAATTGCCAAAAAACTATTATTGTTTCAAAAAATTTATTACTTTTTTTGGTTTGTCAATGTATGGAGAAACTAGTTGTAATTAATGTATAAAAAGCGTAAATTAGTACGCTGAGCCGTTTTCTGTTTACAATGTCAGCAAATTAAAAAAAATGCGTTTAAAATTTTGAGTTAGAATACTTCTGTTTTTTTAGTACAACAGTAAATTTTTTATTTGGTAATTTCTGTGCCATAAAATCGTTCATTCTCTTCATGAAACTTCACGAAATGTTTCTTTGTTCGAAGAAGTAACGGCGCCAGTCGTACGGCGCCTAATTTTTACCTATACATAATTTTAGTAAACCGTGAATAACTCCATTATTTTACATATTTTTATGAACGATTTTGGCAACATATTTTCAAAACTGTCAACTTTCCGAAAATGCAATAAAAAAAAGTCGATTTTTTTTACTTTCTAAACCATCCGGTTCCCTTTAAGAAACACCCTGTGCGTGCGTGCGTGCATGCGTGCGTGCGCGCGCGCGCACGTGTGTGTGTGTGTGTGTGTGTGTGTGTGTGTATGTGTGTATGTTACATATATTCAGGATGTCCCCGACTTACGAGATTACCTTTCATGAGCAAGTAGATTGAACTGAATCGAGAAGTTCTTCATTATTTTGCAATTTTCGTAATACTGTAGAAAATATTAATTTCTAAAGATTACTAAATAAATACGTACACGCGTGAACTACCATCAAATTTCCGTTTATCGGTCGCGGTCGCTTGTCGCGTGAGAATTGCCTGGTAGGCGCGCGCTAAGCGTCATAACTTAAGTAGCGCGCTTATCAGCAGTTTCTACTTCCTACGCAACAAGCGACCGACGTATACTTGGCGTCGATACGTGATTACTTAATGATCTTTAGATATTAATATGTCCTAAGAGCAAAAATTGCCCTATTGCAAAAATTGAAAAATGATAAAAGACCTTTCGACTCAGTTTAATCCGCTCTACCTTTCGACTCAGTTTAATCCTGTTCATGAAAGGTGATCCCGTAGATCGGGAACACTTTATATCGGATGTTTCAGACCACTCTACTCTATTTAAAAACGAGAAAAGTAATTATTTTGAAAAATGTTTTACAAAAAAGTTGTTGGGGATCAAATAATGCATTACAATATGCGATTGATCTTTTGTGACGTTGTGAAGGTCGTGTCGATTTGAATTTCTAAAATGGGAATCCATATCTTTCATTCTTACCATATAACTGACATCACCATGTTTTCGAAACATTAGTTAGAAACCTTATTTAATAGAGATCTTCTTAAGACTTCAAAATTTCAATATCGCTGGCATATCATCTTAGTATTATTCAAGATGTATCGCGTGGAAATCGCACGGTAGAATTTACACCTCTTCGGGGTGCTTGATTAAAGTAAATACGAGGGGTGTTCAAAAAGTAAGTTTCTCTGCTCTGGGAAAAAAGCAAAACACAATTTTTAGGTTAAAGTAACATATGTATTTATTGTTTGACTTATAAACTATTTTTCTACATAGTCCCCTTGGACTTGAATACATTTTTTATATCTGTTCTGAAGCTTTGACAAACCTAGTTTATAAAAATCCGTGCCCTGTTTTTTAAAGAATAATTTAACAAAGTCTTTCACTTCATCATTTGAATTGAAGTGATGGCCACCCAAACTTTCCTTTAACTTAGGAAAAAGATAAAAGTCACTTGGTGCGAGATCTGGAGAGTAGGGTGGGTGATCAAAAATTTCCCATTTGAATTTTTCCAGTAAGGTTTGTGTTTTTTTTGCTGAATGAGGCCGTGCATTGTCGTGAAAAAGCAACACTTTTCTCGATAATTTTCCAGGACGCTTTCGTTTAATGGCACTTTTAAGTTTATTTAGCACTTCACAGTAACGATCTGCATTTATCGTGGTACCGGATTCAAGAAAATCAATCAGCAGAACACCTTCGTTGTCCCAAAAAACTGTGGCCATAACCTTACCAGAATACTGGATTTTTGCTTTTTTTGGAGCACTCTCTTCTGATTTCTTCCAATTTCTTTTATCTTTTTCCTAAGTTAAAGGAAAGTTTGGGTGGCCATCACTTCAATTCAAATGATGAAGTGAAAGACTTTGTTAAATTATTCTTTAAAAAACAGGGCACGGATTTTTATAGACTAGGTTTGTCAAAGCTTCAGAACAGATATAAAAAATGTATTCAAGTCCAAGGGGACTATGTAGAAAAATAGTTTATAAGTCAAACAATAAATACATATGTTACTTTAACCTAAAAATTGTGTTTTGCTTTTTTCCCGGAGCAGGGAAACTTACTTTTTGAACACCCCTCGTATATATGTGTATGTACAATATAAAATGCATTCATCTGGTTACTAAGTGTAACATTGCATTTGTTGTTCTTTGCATAAAATTAAACAAAAAAGAAATTTGTATGTGATAATACTCGAAATATATAGAGTGTGTTTTATTTTAATTAATGCATTTAAATTTCTCGGATACTACAGGGTGCGTCACCAAAATCCAGACAAATTTCAATTTAAATTTTCCGCTATATTGTGTCTCCGCCAGAGGTTGGCGTCCGAGAAAGCCTGATGCTTCTAGTAAACAGTCATATTCTCAAAATGGCTGCGATGTTGAAACCAAGTGCGGAGTATAATCGAAGAGCCGCAATCATTGAAGGCCTTCGCGCTGGGCGCTCAGCAACAGAAATAATTCGGTTCTTTGGATACCCGAGATTAACTATTTATGACGTTGTGGCAAAATATACAGCTTTAGAATAGTCCAACGAAGGTTCCAGTATGCCAGCAAGGAAGAATCACTGGAAAGAACATCGCGAGGACCTTTACAGTCATTGAAAGGGCTCAAGCGCTGATTTCGAATGACTCAGGGCAATCATTGCGAAAATTAGCATCGATTGTTGGTGTAAGTGAGTCAACAATGCGTCGAATTGCCGAGGAGGACTTTCGATACAAATCGTACACATTAAAGATACGACAGATGCTCTCTGATGCTGTCGGACAAGCCGAATTGCTCGCCTCGGCTCCCATTCTGGTTTCTCATCAGCCCAGATTTAAATCCCTTGAACTATTACGTATGGAGCGTAGTTGAAAGGATCACAAACAAGTCTCGTTATCCCAATGTGACATTATTAAAGACCGCTATTGAGGCAGCATTCGTCGGCATGGACAGCGCTACATTACAACGTGCGTGCAAACATTTCAGACCGAGAATAGAGGCCGTCATTCAAGCTAATGGAGGATATATCGAATAATTATGCTCTACAGGGATCTCCCAAGTATCATATGAAAGGATTTTTTATATTTAATTTTTCATTAAAAACATTTTGTTTAAAGAAATTGTTCGATTTGTCCAGATTTTGGTGACGCACTCTGTATGCAAGATATCGAAATCCTATTTTTATGATGTGATATCGAGGAGGACATTTTGGGGGACAGATTCTGTAATTGGGGTCAATACAAAATGCGGAAGGATGATAATTTTTTCTTGAACGTGTTATTTTTTGATGATGTAACTTTTATTAATGTAGGCCATGTCGACACAATTAGTCACAAAGAAATCCTTATTAGTACAATACCATACCAAAGATCGGTGAATATTTGGTATAGTATTATGAATGGATACATCATCGGTTCTCATTTCTTCAATGATATCCTACAGTGTGGTTTACAACAAGTTCTTACAACAGGAACAAAAGTTACCAGAATTGTTAGAGAACATCGATCTTTTAACTTGGCAAAAACTGTAATTTCAATAGAATGAAGCGCTTGCACATTATGATGTGTATCAAATGTGTCGTCATCATTTAGACATCGTATTGTTTTCTGCATTCGTAGTAAAGGACGATAGTTCGAACATGCACAAACATTGGAAGTTCGTGTTTAGCCATTTGATTTTCTATCCTTGAATCATAACGCGTTGAGCGCTCGTAATGAGTATGGCCACAAACGTAGGTATTTAAAAAATTAAATTGCTATTTACAAAAATTTCTTCATTTGATCTTAATGGTCCAGTCCAAGATGAAATCTTGTTAATCAAAATATGTCCCCCTCGACCCATAACATCGTAAAAATAGAATTTCGATATCTTGCATAATTCCGGAGAAATTCAAGTGCGTTGATTAAAATGGGGTATATGATTAATATTATATGATTAATATTATATTTTGATTATATTAAGAAAATTACATTTTTACATGAAAATTATTGTTTTAATTGGCAAAATAAGTAATGATATATGAAAAATAAAATTCTAATATTAAAATGAATTATAAAAGCGTGAAAAATGTTAAGTGCTAGTGCATTTAATATTATTTTTATAATTCTCAAAAAAATTGTTTTAGATGCGTACATCTCATTTTTTTTCTAAATAAACTTAGAAAATATACAAGTGATTGTTTTGCTTACCTCGCCAGCTCACTTTAATCGGACATGTGATTGTCTGATTTTTAATGAGATATGCATTTAATGCCGTCAGGCTTGGGCTTTTTCGTAAGGTACCCTCATCATTTTTCCACACATATGTAATCGCTGTTTGCTCATACGATACTGAAAAATAAAATTAAGTTTTTATTAATTTAAGCATGCATTAAAAGGACAGCAATATAAAAGGACAGTTATGTTATTCATATTTAACTATTCTAATTACTCACTGCTCTCGATTGCGAATGAACACAATGGGTCGTCGAAAGGGAAGATATTAAGTCTACCTTGGCAGGATAGAATAAGATGACGCCTGTAAAAGGATAATAATGTATTTACGAAGAACGTTTTTAGCTAATAAATAAAAAAAATTAAAAATTTTCCAATATTTCAAGTTATTTAAAAAATTTTATAAAATTTTATAGAAATATTTCTTAGAACATTCGCAATTACAAGGAAAGAAATAATCATAATAACATTTAATTTGCATAAAAGATATATTGATGTTTCAAATACCGCATAAGATAGTTGACGGTGCCGTTACGATATATCCGCAAGGCAAAGTGAACAGGAATGATGGGATCTTTGAAATCGCCATGCATTATGAAATACGTATCCGGCAACCAGATGTTCTCGTAATGATGAATCGCATTTAAAAATTCGTATCTGGATCTGTTGCTATAACGCAATCGAGGATCGTACCACTGTTGCTGCAGTAGGAATTCCACCTCGTATTTCTATAAAAGTAGAAAGACGATCGCATAATTTATATATATATATATATATACATATATATGTATATATATACACATATATATATATACACACATACACACACACACACACACACACACACACACACACACACACACACACACACACATATATATAATTATATATAATATATATATACATATATATATTTACTATATTATCTCCTCGATCTGACCTTTGACAATTTAAGCGTTCGTTAGATCAACACTCCGAACTGCTTAGGCGGAATTCAAGCAGTTTTGCATAAAATGCATACATTAATAAAAGTTAAATTGTGAATAATAATAGCATCCAAAACTTCATGAGAAGATTTGGCGACTGTAAAAGTGAGTTACTCGCCGCTTATTTTGTTGAATTTAAGTTCACATAAGTATTTGAATTTGAAACAGATTCCACTACAGTTTTGGCAATCTGTGAGTGACTACCTTGACCGTTAGGTCAAATCGTGAAATCAAATATAGAATAAGAATATTGTTAAAGAAGACTAGAAAGAGAGTCGAAACCTTAAAGAGTTCTCAAGTTTTTTAAATAAAGAAGATATCTGTACATCAAATAAAGTAACAATTTACTTGTTTTAAAAAAATAATTTGCGCACCTCCTTCCGCGCTGATTCTCAGTAGCGTATATTATTTTTATTTGTGTTGTTTTATATTCACTCTTATCTGCACATAACTTACAGGTATAGAGTAAACAAGAATCAGTAAAAGAATATTTATTAAATATTAATTTTATATTATTTATTTGATTTATTATTAATATTAATTTATATAAAATAATTGTTTAATGTTTATTTAACATTAATTTAATAAAATAAATAATCCAAGTAAAGGCTTTAATGAACGAATCAAAACGTTAAAGAGAAGTTTTTGAAAGACAGATTGTGTGTAATTACATACTTTATTATAAAAAATAAATATAAGTTTCGATCCTAATTTGAATCATTTTCACATAAATTTAATATTCACAGAAAATAATAATCATAGACATCGTCACGAATATCGAAGTAACAGATATGTCAAGAGTATCGATGTAAGAGAGTTAATATAGTCAAATATTGACTAGTTCTCACGTCCACATCTCTTGTTCATTAAATTTTGATAAACTAAATAACATAGTGCAACAATACGATGCTGTCACTGTAAAAGTTAATTGTAACAAAATGTGCACTTACATGAATGATGAGGTTGATAACAATATCTGCGTGTACATAATCATCATACTGTCAGGTTTATTGTATATTAATAATCGACTAATTTAATGAAAATATTAATTATTGATGTTATAAATTGCAAAAATAAGGATAAATTAAAATTTACACGAAAACGCTATCTAATAATAGACGATGAAACTGATGATTAACGGTGAGAACATTATAGACATAAGTGTCAAAATAATCGTGGAGTATATAAGTAAAATTGATAAACAATACAGAACAAAGAGAGAAAAGTGTCATAAATTCGCGAAAATATTCAAATATATTAGATCTAAGTAGTAATGCTGTGGAAGTTCTAACTCGGGAACTCCAAGGGGAATGCGGGGCGCGGCGGATTCTTCGGAGGTGGAGGTATGGCGTCATGCGGAGTGGCAATAAGACATCACAGATTTTGGGGACTGCAGGCACGTACAAGACAACAAAAAACATCACAAAAAAGAGAATATTGCCATGAACAAAAAAACAATACAAAAAATAAATAGTTGTAAAACGAAAAGGGTTATAAAGGCTATTCGCCGGTATATGCTCCAACCATTTTTCGATCAAGATATAGCGTAATGTAATTTTTCTAGAAACAACATTTATTAATTATTTTAAATAAATACGATCAAGTTTCATAATTAATCGATTAAGTGCCAACATCTGGCTCGAAATCGATGATATTGAAACGTAATGTCTTTCTTCCTTGATAAAAGAGCCTCGATCGTTTATCCTTTTTTTGGGAGGCGACATGGCAATCGAACATGTTTTTTGCAATATGTTTCAAGATTAGTAGAAGTGTAAATGTAAGTGAAACTCGATAGAATTGCATTTTCATAAATTTTGAGGGTGAATCATTTTGAAGCATACTTTGAAAATAAACGCATAATGCTCTACTCTGAAAAGAGGGAGTTACAGACGAAAATAAATTCAGTCTAGAAATGCGCCAGATTATAGTACAGGGTGGACCAAAAGTCCGTTTAAATTTGAATCGGTAGCTTCGACGAGCAGCGACGGTGGGGTGGGGCGGAAAAGTTACGAAGCGCAAGAGCGGCCATTAGGAATTCAGTACCATGTCATCGTTCAGCGATAAACAACGTGCGTTCTGTGTACGCGAGTACTACCGCAACAACGATTCTTTTACTCTAGCGCAACGAAAATTTTGCGCTCATTACAACATACGGCGTAAAAATGAAGCTCCATCGATTCAATTGATTAGAAAATGGGTACAGAAGTTCGAGGAGACAGGTTCAACAATGAATCAACCACGATCCGGCCGACCTAGAACATCAAGAGATCCTGAAAACGTCGAGCGTGTAAGAGCGTCTATTTGTGAAAATCCTGGACTCTCTACTCGGAAGCGGTCTAACGCCTTAGGTGTGCCCAGATCATCTTTGATTCGTATTCTTCACAAAGATTTACATTTACATCCGTACAAAATCCAAATGGTACAGGAATTAAAGCCTCAAGATCACGCTCACAGGCTTCAAAAAGTGATATCCAAAAGAGGTGATATTAACTGGCCACCTCGTAGCCCGGACTTATCCTCAATGGATTTCTTTCTTTGGGGATACCTTAAAAGTAAAGTTTTCAACAGCAATCCAGTGTCCCTGGAGGAATTAAAGGAAAATATTCGAGAGGAAATGCAAAACATTTCACGAAACACTTGTGAAGCCGTCATTGAAAATTTCCGCTCTAGGTTGCAGCAGTGTCAAAATAGTCAAGGATCACATATGGATGATGTAATTTTTAAAAAATAAAATCCCTATTTGTGTACTTTAATAATAAATTAACAGTTTTTATCTCACATAACTAGTTTCTTTTAAATCATCATTTGAAATGTAAACGAACTTTTGGTCCACCCTGTACATTGAAATCTATGAGAGCGAACTCGTCTTACTGTTAATAAATCGATGTAAATATGGATCGAAATTTCAATCAAGTAGAGCGCGATCAAGTTGAAGCGATTCCATCAAATTGCTACTTTGAAGGAGTGTTTCGCGTGGATAGAAGAATGCAATAAATTTATTAAACAGCTTGAAGAATGCAATCATGTCAAGCGTCCACGACTCTCTACTGTATACAGACAATCTCTAATCGCTACAATTGCACGACTCGAGGGTACAAAGACTCAATTAGAAAGATGATTTCTGCATTTTGATAATTACGCGAGCACTACCAATAACAGTGACAATAATGAAAGATCTTTTGTTTGGCGAAAGATCGATGCAGCGTTTGAAAATCGAATTTTAACCGGTGTGATAATTAACGCGACTATATCGAACCGCGATGATTTTTAGAAGACATCAGTGTAATGCTCGAGCGAGTACAAGACACAATGGAAAGACAAAAATATATAAAAGTAAACACGATATTTAACGGTGAATTTGCGACATGTGATAAACATCCCAATAAAAATATTAATACTAAAAACTATGAACTCTTTCAAACATCGAACTTGTATGAGTGATGCGAGCAGCACGTCATCGAACTCACGTTGGCAACTCTCTTGAAGAGTTCCAAAAACGTGACAGTGGGTGGCCGTTGTCGCGGATTCTAAATCTTACAATAAACATCAATAAGTGTAATCCAATGCACAATGGGATGTCGCTTTGAAGTGTCGCGAGAGATAATGATAAAGAGAGCGGTGATTAACGTGTGATCAATGGACAATGCATGCTTCGCGTGGTCGATGGTCGCCGCTCTGTATCCAGCCGAAAGAAACGCGGATCGTGAATCTTCCTACACACATATGATGGTGCTGAATTTACAAAATATAGAATTTCCTATAACGTTAAAAGACGTAACAAAATTCGAACGTCTCAACGACCATTAATGTATATGGTATCGAGGGACAGAAAATGCTAAACGTTCTCCCGATAAGACTCGCTGAGTCGCGACGACAGAAAGGAGAAACATGTGAATTTACTATATTTGCAAGATCCGCGAGACAACAATGTGAATTATTTCGTATGGATCAAGAATCTGTCCCGGCTCATGAGCTCGCAATTGAGTAAGCATCATGGTCAAAAGTACATTTGCGATAGGTAAATATATGATTAATAAAAGCGAATTCTTCTTTAAAAAAAATTAACATTATTTTATTTTTATTTGTAGCTGTTTACATTATTTTCATTCCAACGAGAGATTCCAGTCACACATTGTAGATTGCCGACGGATAAACGACTGCGCTATCCGACGTAGTCCGTACGATGACAAACGATACGTCATACCGAATTCAACCAAAATATTACCATGGGAACATTATTGAATACCTTTGTAAAAATGATCGTGTAATTGTATTATTGAAATGTATTATATTATCGAAATGTATAATCCTAAATAATTATTGTATATAGTATTACATTTATATAGTACATTACATTTATAGAAAAAAAATAAAGATTTTTTTATATATTAAATTGAAAAAAGATGATATAAATAATAAACATTTTATAAATCTTATGTATTTCATATATTTTGTATATATATTTTTATATTTAAAATAAATACATTTTTTTATAAAAATACAGTTTGTATGAATTAAACTATATTATCCTTGTGTATCCAAGAATTGTGGGATGCATCGAATCTCAACCATTTTACGTAAACCTCGTCTCCTCTCTTGCGCAATACTTTCTCCACAAGATATACGTTCGAATAAGCCGTGCGATGTAACTCATGTTGATAAAACGCTCCAGAAATAGATTTTCCGCGACAGTCGTTCAGAGGAGATAGAGGATTAGTATGTTGCACTTTAGCGATTTTAAACACCTCAGTGGTCCAATTTGGTGTATAACTCTTTTCGAAAACGGTTTTATATTTGCTCACACGTACCGAATCACCTAATTTGAATTTCGCCGAATTCCGCGATTTTTACGTTGTTGTATACCGTGGTCATGAGTTTTTCAGCGATCGCGGGAGTAACGTCGGATCGCACGTTATCGATCGTTCGATGCTTGCGCGTTTTATAATCTGATAAGTTGTGACAGCGCATTGATCCACTTATAACTTTCCGTTAAGTGTAAACATCTTCCACATATCGTTTTTTAATGTGCGATTGAATCGCTCGACGACCAATGCCTTCATTACGGAGTACGTTGAATATTGATTGATGTGTTTTTTCAAGATCCATTGCACGTCAACGTTGTAAAATTCTTTTCCCATATCAGTCTGTAGATTTTTTGGACATCTCTTGCTTTATCTCAGCGACAGCTTCAGCCATCTCGCTTCCACCTTTACTCTTAAGTGGTATGATCCATGCGTACTTGCTCAATACATCGATGACGGTGAGTACGTAGTGATGATCTCTGTTGAAACGCGAGTATGGATGCATCTCGACGATGTCAGCCTGCCACAGATCATCATATCCCCGAACTATGACGCGCCTTCGCGGAAAATTTCTTCTTGCCGGAGCGTGCAATTCCTTAACGAGCCGACGTCTCTCGGAGCTAATTCTTTCTCTTTTTTCATCAGATTTCTTTTTCATGATTCGGCGCATGATACGCACGATATAGGAAACAAAGAAAATTTTTTTCTCAATGACCCAACTTAACTGACTCATTTCATGCATACGCAATTTAATTTATAATGAGACCGGCTTCGCGAAATTCCTCGATGATCGACAGCATCTCGTTGTCGTGAGCGTTGTTGCCCGCTCGATGCGAAGCGTCGATCTACTAGCTCATTGGGATCGTCCCAGTGCACGTAATTGATCGCTGTCGTTCAGTGTCATTGCGTGAGATAATCCCTTTCCAGATTTTTTCTGTTTCTTGGGTGTGATCGATATCAACGGCGCGATTATGTGTTTGTACTTGTATCCCCTGTTGCTCAATACTCGACCCTGCGAATCTTGTGTTTGTGCGCGTTCGTCGCTAGCAGTATACTCTTGTACTTGTGCTTATCGTCTTCCGTGTAGAGGAGATCGTCGGGAATTTTCTTGAAAATCAACTGGTAAAGCTCGGGTATACTGGCGTATCGATAATTATGTTGTTCATGTCATCCACGTTTATTGCCAAACATCAGTTCATCCTTGTGTAGATAAACGCCGTACACGTAATCTACCGCTCTTTTTATCTTGCGTTCCCCCCCCCCCTTAGGACAGTCTCGACGTACTTTTGACCCAGCGGGCCCAAGCCGACTCGTAACGCCTCTCGACCTTCCGACATTTGCAGCTGATTTTGACCTTCGTCGTTAGCGTCTTCCGTCGAAAACGTTCTCCGATTCTATCGTCGATACGATTATGGCACGCGAGATGGAGGTTATCAGTTGTACACCATTGTGCGATCGATCATTGGATTTATGCAGAGTCGCGAAACGCTCGAATATCTTGCTCGCTTCTCCTTCCTCCTCTTGCTCTTCCTCCTCCTTCCTCTCACGTTTAAAGGCAAACTCTGCGTTATCATCTCGCAATTCTCTCTTTGTCGTATGCACACCGGGCCTGTCGACGAAAAGTCGCAGCGGCTTGATAAGAGGTTTAAAATGTCTGTCTAACGCGATGTCCTTCTCGATTTTACCGGTCTTCAAAGCGCGATGTTTCTTGCAAATCGACTCGCTCGTCTTCTCGATCTCCCTCACGATTTTTTCACGCTCGCGCATATCTGCCATGTTCGTCTCTAGCGAAGTATCGACAACGACTGGTCACGTTACGCTATCACGAACTCGTTAAATCCTTTTCTGTATCTACCATTTGTAAGTGCATTGTTCTTATTTTTCACTAGAAATCCATATTTTTGTTGTCAACAGCCGCGGCACAACACGCAAAATTCTTCGTACGACATGTCAGTATTTACATGATCATTGTAAATGTGTTGGTCTTGTTTGAACAGGATCAACAGGTTCGTGTTGTTCACGTATAAGATGTTTAGGTATTCTCGCGTACGTCTGACAGAAATAAGAGCAGTCAACATTCGCGCCCCATCGAAAAGTATTCTCTCACCGCATCCTGCTTGTCGCATGCCACGTCATCAAAGATAAAAATAGAATTTGGACGCGCCTCGCTCGATGAAACGACATTGCTGTTGTTGGAGAATGTAAAATAGCCGATTTCGTCGATAATTCGTAAACAAATTTTCGAGATATTGATACTTTGGCTGTTGCAATAATTTTGAGTAGATATACACGTTCTCGAAACGTACGCCGTTCGGGCTCTCGATCAAGCTTATGAGAACGTTGATTTTACCGCAATTCGACGGGCCGCAAATAATCGCGCGTATAGTACTCGGCAGCATTTCGTCGTGCTTGCGCTTCTCCACGCCGCCTCCCATTATTCGCGATTTCGCATCGCAGTTCGTGACGCGTATCGTCAGCGGTTGCCGTACGAATTTCATGCTCACACTACGGGTTGTGCGCTCTCGACCGCCTATTTAAACCGCCGAGCAGCTGCAGTATATACCGAAGGTCGTACTCTTACGCATGTACGGTGACTATATCGACTACGTGTGGGACAAGCTTCCTGAACACGTGAAGGCGGATTCAGTGGTTCGAACGTATCGTTGCGACGAGCACTACAATCAGCCGTGGCAGCGGATGCACATCGACGATCCGAAGATAAAGGACTGTAGTTAATGTTGGCATCGCGCGGCGATCTGCTGAATCGAGCGATAAACGCGCTTCCTTTCGAGTTACATATCCCTACCAGTTTTGCAGTCCGGGCACTCGGCTTACGAAGCGATTAGCCAGAGGTGATAAATCCGGGCATAAATCTGCTGGACGCGGCGTGCCGAGGACACGACATTGCGTATTCTCAGAGCAACGATCTCACCGATAGACAAGATACTAGCCGATAAAGCGCTAGGACGCATCACCGCGAGAGATTCGACTCTGAGCGAAAGAGCCGCCGCTGCTGCTATTTGGCCAGCGATGAAAGCCAAGACCAAGATCGGCATGGGCATGAAACCGAAGAAGAAGACGACAACAAGGAAAAAAACAACGAAAAAACGGAACTACCGATGACGAAACGAGGCGGCGCGTTATTTTTTCTGTCAATGTTGAGCGTGTTCGGGTCCTTGATTGGCGGAGCGGCCAGTGTGGCGAAAGCGGTAAACGATAGCAAAGCCGCGCGACGTCAGCTCGAGGAGCTGCAACGTTACGATCGTGCGATGGAACAGGGTCGCGGATTGTGTCTCAGCCCCCCCTATAAACGCGGACAGGGTGTAGCAGCGAAGAAAAAAAAACGCCAAAGAGATAAAAATGCCCTCAGGTGCAACTAACACATGTAATTATCACATGCTCGTGAGATGTATGCGCGTACCGTACTTTAGAGGTGTTTTCATGCCTAACACTTTACCGACGAACAGCGCGCATCGAAACGAAAGCGATATCATAAATCTGGATACGACAGGGCCAGATATTCATTGGGTAGCCTACGTGAAGAGGAACTACAACCGCGTAGTGTACTTTGACAGTTTCGGTAATCTTCGACCACCTAAGGAACTGGTGCAATATTTCGGGAACGGTGTTACGACGATAGAGTACAATTGCACGTTCTATCAGACGTACAATCAGAACTTCTACGGACAGATGTGCTTGCGGTTTCTACGAATGGTTGATGCGCGCGAATTTATAAAACCCGAGGTGCCGCGAAATCTCAGTATTCATCGAATGCTTTTTCCGTAATGTCGTTGATACTTACGCTGAGAGGGAAAAGCAGTATCCTCACGACAAACTACTTTCCTGCCATAGAGTTGTGTGACGACGACTACGAGCTCGGTCTAATGATTTTTTAAACTTATCATGATATCGAACAAATCGAACAAAAAATTTTATTTCGGCAAAGACGACGTGAAAATTATAATTCCCAAGGGTTCGTACGAAGTGCGAGACATAAACGAATTTTTGAAACGTGCGATTTTACGGAAACGTCCGCGCCGCACTTGAAATCGTTGACATAGTACGTGGTAACAGTAGCAACAATGACACCGATGACGATGGCGAGGATGGAGAATACCCGATAACGCTTCGCGCAAACTACAACGCGATGAGATGCGAGATTAGATGCGTCTACAGAATTAACTTTAACAAGCTCAACAGCGTCGGATCGCGGATTCTCGTCAAAGCGTATACCGCGAAGGTCGCACGAATCGAACGTGTCGATCAACATAATGAATGTAAACATTATCCGCGTAGAATGTAATGTGACCGCGGGCGCGTACAGCAATGGCAAAGATGCACACACAATACACGAATTTTCGCCGAGCGTGCCGCCGGGATATAAGATGTCGGAAAGGCCCGCGCAAATCATTTACTTGCCGATCACCGCACGGAGCATTAAGGATCTTACGATACGCGTCGTCGATCAAAACGGACGATTATTCGATTTTCGAGGAGAAGAGATCTCCGTCAGATTACACGTGCAATAACGACAGCAATAGCGCGAGCGTGAGATGCTCGTATTGAACGGAGCGCACGCAGAGAGATAATGCTTTACAAGACCGATAACATTACCGATCTATAACATTTACTCATCCAGCTATATCAGGAAGAAGAAACTCATCCCGTCGAACGTTAAATTTTTTAAATCTTTGGGATTCGCAACTTTCGATATGACTGATATCCTAAACATTAAGAACGATCCGATCTTCGACAATCGCATCGTAAAGTTTGAGACTCACACGTACAATCCGTTTGCTAATACAACGTTTGGATATAGCGACGAAATAAGAATACTCATACAGCAATAGAATTTATACACGTTGCCGTGCGAAAGCTTTCTATATGTTGAGGGAAAACTGACGAGGAACAGAGAGGTCCGAGGTGCTACCGCGGTATTGGAAAATAATTGCGTCGCGTTCATGTTTGATGAAATTGGATACGAATTCAACGGTGTGGAGATTGATCGCAATAGAAACATCGGAATTACCAGTACCATCAAGAACTACGTATCGCTGACGTATGACAAATCGTTGATTGCGCTGAACGCTGGATGGAACACCAGATCCGACACAGAAGAAGGATATTTAATTTTTGCGTACCGCTCAACTGCTGTTGGGCTTTTGCGAGGATTACAAACGCGTGGTCGTCAACGCTTATCACGAGTTGATATTGATAAGATCGCGCAATAACAATTGTCGGATTGGAGATCCGGCGACAAACGACGCTTGAATTGTTCAAAGTGCAATGGCGAATGCCGCACGTGTTATTGAGTGAAATAAATAAGCTGTCGATGCTACGAGCATTAGAAAGCGGTCGTTATCTGAGCATGAGTTTTCGCTCATGGGATTTGAATATCCTCTATTATAAAATACGACCAAACATTCATGGGCCGTCAAAACGACTACTCAGCTCGAGAAATCGCGATACGTTATCTTTGCTCTGCAGACTGATCGAAAGGACAACATATTGCAAGATACAAGCGTGTTTGATGCTTGTAATTTGAGTAACGTGAAACTCTATCTAAATTCAGATCTTTATCCGTACGATGATTTGAATTTGGATTTTGATAAAAAGAGATACGCCTGAGATCCTGTTTGATATGTACGCGCGTTTTCGTAAAGCATATTACGGGATCGAAATGCTACTCAACGTGCTCTTATTTGTCGAGAAAGGATCTTTTGCAGTCATTAACTGCTCGCGACAAAACGAATCCGTTAAGAGCGCCACCATGGATGTATGCATAGAATTTGACTGCAAGGAGAATGTTACAGCAAATATTACAGCATATTGTCTCATCGTACACGAACGCGTGGTTTAGTATAATCCGTTAACCAACGTTGTGCGCAAAATCATCTAAGTGTTCCGACACACTACAAAATATATGATTCGTCGAAATCGATCGCAGTCTCGAAAAATCATTCGCCGTACCAACATGGATCTGCAAGGATTTATCGTTGGAAAGAAATTTATCGTGAAGGAAGTGGCGATGTTGAGAAAAGGAGCCATTCTCTTTCACTACATTTTTACATATCCAATGTCATAATTTCTTGACAAAATCCGAAAAGTATTGTGTTTCCTGGCTGAGTGCTTATCACCATGGATTGCGATGGGAAGACGGGTTGATCCCATACAGCATGGTGAAACGCCTGATTACGATGGCTGTAATTAGTGCGGAAGAAGATGACGACAATAAGGCTCTGGTATACGTTAAAGAATGTGAAAAACGCGAATGGTTGGTGGATATACTCGATAGTGATGATTTAATCATTGAGACCCTGGATGCTGATTACGAAGATATAGATTCTTTGAATAATCTAGATGTTACTATTACTATGCGATGTGTAAAACATGTTAAGAATTGTGCGTTACAGAATATATTTAAGATATATAAGTGGTGGTCGCAATGCCAAAAAGGAATATATCAAGTTTAAAATAAAATATAAATTTTTTTAAAAATACGTTTTAATTTTCTTTCCCCTTTCCTTTTCTTATAGTTAAACATTAGTTAATAGCTGTTGACTAATAGTAGTAATAGTACGATTTAATAAGTATTGAATTAGTCTATAAGAAAGTGCGCTTGGCAATTTGTATTACATTAATAAAAATATTATCATAATTAGCTACTATGTTATACATTTATAAAAAATATTATCATAATTAATTACTAAATCATATCATTAAATATCACATCTATTTAATTAAATCGCATGCGAGAAGAAAACGTGGGAAAAGAGCTCAACGGGAAGAAGAGAGAGAGAGAGAGAGAGAATAATATAAATATAGGACCGTAACGGATGGGAGAGAAAGAACAAAATCCCTCTACCTCAGATCCCGGTGACGCACTTGCCTTCCTCGGACCTTATGTGACCCCCCTCTCACACGCGCACATACACACACACACACACACACTTTATACGCATTAACACATAATGTTCTTTAGAACCGATCTATCCATTCTCCTTTTCTGCAAAAATTATCTCCTCCCTCGCAATTTGTTTGTAGTTAGAGCTGTACGCAATCTTTACACGTATTGCTTTAGTCGAAATGAAAACACGTATTGTTTGTACGAAAAGTTCAACAATAGTAGCAGCAGCAATGTACTCTGTTGTAGGAAGTAACATACGAAAAAAAAATTATTACGTTCCACTTCAGAATAATGATGAAACTCTATCATTTACGAAAAGATGTGCCAAGTAAGTTTAAGAATTCCCCACTTTATACTTTTTCAAATTAACTATTTAATTAATTATTTAATATTTCTTTTATATTTTTTATAGAGCGCCCATGCATCGTGCGGTTTGTATACTAAGCAGAAAATACGCATTGACACGTACGGGATAGAAATTGGTATCAACGTTGGCCTACCAAGCTACGTAGCGATAGGAGATAATCGTGGAAACGAATTAATACTATCAATCGAAATATGGAAAGGACTTTATGAACAACGTTGGAACATTCAAAACTGTCTTCGGAATCATCACAAGGATAATTCCATTAGCGTTGGACCGCTGACTGTGCGATTCAGTATCATTGAAAATGCTAAAATTGTATGCTTGGAATCACCCGACGTACGTTTAATGATAATTGAATCAACAATGTTGTTTATGTTCAACTTAGATCAAATTTCATTGAATTAGCACTCGATCAATTGGTATCGTCGAGAAAGTCGATACAAAGTTTACACGATTCTCGAATATCGCATCCACTGTAACAGATGCTAAAGATGTACCAAATGTAATATGCGCTAGCGATTACTTTGATTAAAATCAATTCTTCGACTGCGAAGTTAGCTATAATATTTGTGCGTAAGAAAAAATTATGTAAAAGAAATATAAATAAAAAAATTTTTAATCTAAAATTGTAATAAATTTCTTCACACGTATATAAAATAGGAGACTAGAATATGCGGCTTGTGTCTCTTCTATTTTTCGTACAGAAGGGATTTTTTATGACTGTACGTGTAAAAAATTACTGAAATAAAAATTACTGAAATAGCTATAATATCAAGAACAATGTAGAATTGCTGTAATGGATCAAATATATCGAAGGATGAAAGAAATAAAGAGGGATTAAAAAATACAAAATTTATTATTATTATTTATTATTACATTAATTTATATGTAGTATTAAAAAATATTTTTAAAAATGCAATTGGGCATCGAGCAATAACGCAGATATCGAATATCGGCGGTGTTTGGTTGTTCGAGACATCGGCTAAGATCAGTGGCGTTTGATGGCTTGACCATCAATAGCAGCGCTTTCTGGAAAAAGAGAACAAAAAACTTGTTGATAACTTGTTTGTTTTTAGCAGAGAATGAAATGCACTAGTCACTATAAACGCATTTGTAAACAAAGAAGATACATACCGTTTGACTTATGCCGACGTTTGCCGACGTTGATGGTGACATTGGCGACTTTGATACTTTTTCTCCAGGACATTCCCAATATCTCGCTTTTTCCCTCAACGGTGGTGGACTTGATGGACATGGTGATAACGGACAGTACCCCTTGCGCTCGATCGATTTTCGACGTATATAATCTTTTGTTTTGTCAATTATGTCTTAATGTTCGTAACTGAAGCTTACGATTGAATAACAAAAAACTTTATACACTGTCTATATATATATATATATATATNTATATATATATATATATACACTGTCTATATTCAATGTTTTATATACTTGTCCAGTTCAAGTCTTTTTTAATTTGTACAAATACATATATTATATGAAAATATTATATAACACGAACTTCTGCACTCCGAATAGTGTTTGCCATCTATGAATGCATGCGATCTAATAACATGCTTACGCATGTTGTACATGTGTTCGATGTCCGATAATCTCGTCATACACGATGTGCACAAAATTGACGAACCACCCGTTGTATAATAAGAATATATTACGCACTATTTCGTCAGCATGTCCATTACTTCCTCAGGATATTTTGCACTTAGTGTCTTCACTCTGATCCTCACTTTGGTCACTATTATAGCTGTCATCCTCCGATAATGCGTCCTCATCATTATCCATTATTGCCTCAAAATTTGCATCTTCGAATACTTTATCGACGATATTAAGTTTTCTTCTGGTATATTACAATATTATATTACAATATGCACTATATTTTCCATTGGTATACTGTATGACTTTAAGAAAGCTTCTAGACTGTACACTTCGAGACCCAAATTCATACTGTAACCCTTCTCTTCAACCGGAGTAAATATCGTTTTTTCTAATTTTTTAGGAATGCTTCAAAATGATATCCTCATAAATTTAAGAAATTTAAAAATTTCAGAGTTTCACTTAAAGTGTTTCAATTCCATTTGTCTCATATACGTATAAAGACACAATTACTGATTTTTAATAGCAGTCTGATGTCGGCGCTCGAAATTAATATCAGTCATTTCAATTGCGACCAATCTTTGTATACTTATCTTAGACATACTTCTACCCTCATAAAAATTTATGAAAAATACAATTCTATCGAGTTTTATTTATATTTATACTTCTACTAACCTTGATACATATTGCAAAAAACATGTTCGATTGTCATGTCCCCTCCCAAAAAAAAGATAAACGATCGAGGCTCTTTTATCAAGGAAGAGAGACATTGCGTTTCAATATCATCGATTTCGATAGTAGCCAGATGTTGGAACTCAATCGATTAATTATGAAACTTGGTCGTATTTATTTAAAATAATTAATAAATGTTGTTTCTAGAAAAATTACATTACGCCATATCTTGCAATTTGAATGCGAGGGACCTCTGTAACGATCAGTTAAATGGCAATGATCGCTTACTCGATTATCATCTAGTGCGGAAGGTGCTTTTCGCACATGTGACAATGCGCTGCGCAATGTCTCCCACTGTTCTCTTGATAAAGTTTCCATGGGGACATTAACTACTAAAATTTTTTTTACGCGATATGCTAAACTTCTCAGTTTTTCGACGAAACCATGAAACGCAATCCAGATCGCGACGAAATTGATATTTTAATAGCGAATCATTGTACGAACAGCGCACGTAGTATCCTATGCTAAATACTCGATGATAATGTTGATACGTGCGCGTAAATGCTTCCTGATAACTATCAAGTTTCTCGGAGATGCATTCTAAATCAGCATAAACGACAAATGGAACTCGGTTCTTCCTATTATAATTGTTAAAACTCAACCACTTGTCGTCGTCGTTCGGATAGCGCAGTCGTTTATCCATCGGCAATCTACAATGTGTGACTGGAATCTCTGGTTGGAATGAAAATAATGTAAACAGCTACAAATAAAAATAAAATAATGTTAATTTTTTTTAAAGAAGAATTCGCTTTTATTAATCATATACTTACCGATCGCAAATGTACTTTTGATCATGATGCTTACTCAATTGCGAGCTCAGATGAGCCGAGACAGATTCTTGATCCATATGAAATGACTTACATTGTTGTCTCGCGGATCTTGCAAATGTAATAAATTCATATGTTTCTCCTTTATGTCGTCAGCGAGTCGTATCAGGAGAACGTTTAGCGTTTTCTGTCCCTCGATATCGTATACATTAATGGACACGACGTTGAGACGTTCGAATTTCGTTACGTCTTTTAACGTTATAGGAAATTCTATATTTTGCAAATTCAACACCATCGTAGGTAGGAAGATTCACGATCCGCGTTTCTTTCGGCTGGGTGCGGCGACCACCGACCACGCAAAGCATGCATTGTCCATCGATCGCACGTTATTTAAGGCTGAAAATGTACTTGTATTCGCTTCAAATTCAGGTAAATTAACATCCGCTCTTGTGAAAACATGGTTCCAGGAAGTATTTCTCCCATCATTCAGTAATAAAAGTGTGTTGCTATTGGATTCGTGGAGGGGTCAAAATTTAAAATTATTTGAATAATAAATAAAAAGAACAAAGGGCTACGAGCCTAAACAATCAACATAAAATAACAATTTGCATTAAATAGTTAGAAAATGAAATAAAACATGTCATGAAATCAAAAAACGTAAAATTTAATTTGACAGTCAGCAAGTGAATAAAAACAAACATTTCGATCCCTTTTGGATCATTTTCAATGTGACAACAAGATAATAATAGAAATCGTAAAAAAACAAATGTGGTTATAAATACAAAATTATAAAACAAAGAGCATAAGAAACCACAACACAAGTTATAAATTGTGATATTTAATTATTATTGCAACAAAAATTGATTATTACAATAAAATATTAAACGTTTCGGCCACCATCTGGCCATCTTCAGTAAATAAATAAAATTCTTAAAACGCAGTGTTACATCAAGTTGGAATAAAATTCAACCGTCGTGTGTTATAATTGTAAAAAACGTATTTACTTCTATTAGACGCTGCTTCGTATTTTATTTATTTACTGAAGATGGCCAGATGGTGGCCGAAACGTTTAATATTTTATTGTAATAATCAATTTTTGTTGCAATAATAATTAAATACCACAATTTATAACTTGTGTTGTGGTTTCTTAGTTTTATAATTTTTTAATAATAGAAATGTTACGTAGATAAAATATATAAAAATTAAATAAAAAATTCGCTTTCGAACGCAGCATCAATTATAAAACTCGCTCCAAATTGAAAGAAAGCCACACAAATGATTGTAGTTGACAAAGAATTCCTCCGAATTGTGTGTGTGAACAAGGACGAACATGTTTCAGTTAGCAAGTACAAATTGTAATTCCTGTGTTAATAATAAATTAACGACAGGAATAAATAAAAATAATAAGAAAAGTACAAATCGAGTCGCAAATAGTAAAAAGAAAAGTACAAACCAGTCGCAAGTAATAAATTAGAATTAAAAGAAAGAGGCAAAAATTATTTTTGATTTATTATAAGACATGTATAAAGAGTTATTAATGTCGATAGAGAAAGTGTAAAATGCCGTCATTCATTATATATATATATATATATATTGAGTTTAGTACAAATAAATTTAGAATAAATATCTCATTACGTATGTCAAAATGATGTGTTATCGATTAGACAATGCAAAATGGAAAACTAAAAAGGAAGGGGAACATTTCAACCTTCCTGTCTTTATATGTTGTACTTTACTTTATCTCTTAGCTTCCTAAAGAAATGATCAATTTTGATTCCCATTGCATTGTCTAATCGATAACACATCATTTTGACACACATAATGAGGTATTTATTCTAAATTTATTTGTACTAAACTCAATATATGTATAATGAATGACGGCATTTTACACTTTGTCTATCGACATTAATAACTCTTTGTACATGTCTTATAATATCAAAAATAATTTTTGCTTCTTTCTTTTAATTCTAATTTATTACTTGCGACTGGTTTGTACTTTTCTTTTTACTATTTGCGACTCGATTTGTACTTTTCTTATTATTTTTATTTATTCCTGTCGTTAATTTATTATTAACACAGGAATTACAATTTGTACTTGCTAACTGAAACATGTTCGTCCTTGTTCACACACACAATTCGGAGGAATTCTTTGTCAACTACAATCATTTGTGTGGCTTTCTTTCAATTTGGAGCGAGTTTTATAATTGATGCTGCGTTCGAAAGCGAATTTTTTATTTAATTTTTATATATTTTATCTACTTAACATTTCTATTATTAATTTGTCGTCACATTAAAAATGATCCAAAAGGGATCGAAACATTTGTTTTTGTTCACTTGCTGACTGTCAAATTAAATTTTACGTTTTTTGATTTCATGACATGTTTTATTTCACTTTTTAACTATTTAATACAAATTGTTATTTTATATTGATTGTTTAGGCTCGTAGCCCTTTGTTCTTTTTATTTATTTTAATTTATTGAGCCTTATTATTTTTATATTTGAATCATTTTCAAAATCAGAAAAATCAATCCAAATTGAAAACATTCCTGCAGGTACAACAGGAATGATATATCCGCTTGATATATTCTTCTTCAGATCTTGGAAAAATTTTATCAGATATTTTTCGGACACAATTGTTTTATACAATCACAACATAAATTTGCATCACCGTAATAATAAATTAAGCTCCAATCACTAATTCATATCCAGTTTTCTTCCTCTCGATTTAAAAATATTTATTATTAAATACGCTCGGTATAAAAGTGGTTACATATCGGAAAAACCTCCTGAATTTGATAATCTTATTGATTACTGTTTTAAGAAATGTGCGGCAATCTATAATTTGTGTAATACTTCAGCGGTAATTAGATGTGCATGGTGCACAAAATCTTTATGCATGAACCATTTCTTTACAGATTATCACATTTGCAAAATTTTTCAAGAATAACGTGCGGAAAATGAGAGGCAAGGGGACTATAAAAAAGCACCCCGAAAGGTGAGGACCTTGTATCAATACATTTTTTGCAAAAATTATAAATTTTAACGTATATAGCTGCCATATTAAGACCGCCATTTTGAATTTTATATCTTTAATACCATATTTAAAATCATCGACTCAAAAATCAGAAATTTTAATTCTATGATGACAAGAATTTTTTTAATTTACTCCTTTTGATAAAAAATAATAATAATTTTAATGTATCTGGATGCCATATTGGGTCAGCCATTTTGAATTTCATACTTTTGACGTAAGATTTAGTTTCAGCGACCCCAAAAACCACCTAACACATTTTACTTTTTAAAATTTCCAACTTATTTCACCTAATATGTTAAATCTATGCCTTACTTTTTTAAAGGGTAGTTTTCACTCTTCAAAGTGGACCATTGCAAATAAAAAAAATTACATCTCAAACATTTTTCAAAGTTCTACAAGTATGCAAAGTTTCATTAAAATTGGTGAGTAACACCTCCGCAGGTTTACTTGTAAGTCTATTAATAAATCCAAAAACATGATTGACTAGGTGCCTAAACAAGCTTAATAAATTTATTAAAGTTGATAAAGACAAAAATCAATATGATCAAAATAATGTCATATATAAAGTAAATTGTAATAACTGCGATGCATCATATGTTGGCCAAACGATAGACAATTGCAGACAAAAATTAAATAACATCGCAATAATATAAAATTAGACTAGTACAAGTACTCAGTAATCTCGAAACATATCACAGAAACTAATCATGACTTTGATTGGGAAAAAGTCAGTATTCTTGATGTCGAAAAGAATTATCGTAAAAGAAATATTTCTGAAATAATATTATACATATCAAAGAACAAAAAAACGGTTTAAATTTAATGAAAGATACTCAGTTTTGGATAATCTTATTTTAACATACTTGACGATATACGAGAATATAAATGGTCACAGTTTTGAACAGATTTGTTTTTACGTTCCGATTTTATTGACTTACTTTTGTTTGACCTACACTTCACATTAGTTAATTTTCAAACAAGCAACAGTCATTATCTTTATTGTACTTAACTGGATCTTTGATTGAGAGTTTAGATTACAGTATTTTATATAAATTACCGTAAGTTATTATTTGATTCTGTATATTTCTTTTTTTACACTAATAATATATTATCTTAATAAATCTATTTGTCCTACAGAATACCATAAAATACTCGTAATTAAAGAATTCTCAAATCGTTTGATACAAGTCTGTGACAAACTGGATTCTCGATCTCAAGAAATTTAGCAAATCTATTTTATCGACGAACATAATTAATCTACTATTGACCGAAGTATCCAAATGTTCGTATCTTATTTTCATCTGGCGGGGTACTTATTCGAAATTTTTTTATGTTTTTATATTTTTTTATGTTTTTTTATATTCTTTTATATATTTTTTTATATTATGATGCTTCACCATTTATTACTAATTTTTGTTTTTTAAATTTTCATTGTTATTCTTTATTCGTTAATTTAAGATTGTATCTCTGCGTTGTAGCACTGAAGAAGGCTTTGTAAGTCGAAACGTTTGTTAATTATATTAATTTTAAGTTAATTTAATTATAGTTCGAAATAAGCCATGACATTGTGTTAATTTTTAAGAAAATATACGAGCATTTTTTACTCTATTGTTTTTATGTTTTACATGAAATAAAAGGTTATTCACTTCCCATATTTGTCGCTATAGATAGAAAAATCACTACAGTGGCCTCTTAGTCTATCCATCCACTAAATTAATTATAATGCCCAATTTTTGACAAAGAGAAAGAGAATGTCAAGAAAAATAATTTAAATATCACCCTGAAAATGGATTTGTGATACCAATCATGTATAATGTGGTTATTTCTTTTAATTAAAACAACATCTAAAAAATTTAAAAAAATTGCCTCCAATTTTTATAATGAAAAGTCTAGGATGGTATGAATTAAATATAGTTAAAAGATCGTCAATATAGGACGCCTCATATGCCAAAGCGATATCATTCACGTATCTGAAGTAGAAAATCGATGGAATAGAAAATTTTTTAAAGAACATGAATCTCAATTCTACATCACTATATCCATAATTGGGGACAAAAGGGACCTCATAGGAACTCCAAAAGTTTATTTATAAAATTTGTCATTATTAGAGCCCGGATTAAAGTCCTGAGATTGCATCAACAGTAGCTAGCTCTGCCCACTACATCTCCCACCGCCGTAATGCCGTCGCTCGGGCGAGTGGCAGTAGAGAGAATAATGAGAAACACGCTACAGTTGATTTTAGTTGGTACGTCGGTCGGTGGATAATCCAGACTCTAGTTATTATAAAATATATGGAGTTTAATACTAATTTTTAGGTTTTAAAAAATTTACTTTTAGTGATTCTTTTAATCAAAAACCGTCTGTTCGCAATTCCTTCCAAAGATAGACCAAAAGTATGTTAGTAAATAACGAAACCATGCCAAGAGATAAAAAAGAATATTTAATAAGAGATAAAAGAATATCTTACATCGATATTCTTGCCGATTGTTACTCCTACATTCGTGACGATGTTTATAATTATTATTTTCTGTGAATATTAAGTTCATAACTGAAGAGGATCTAAACTAGGATCGAAATGTATATTTATCTTTTATAATACGAAGGCAAGTCAATAAGTTTTTAGAAAAATATAGTAAAACACATTTTTTAAATCGATTCATTTTTATTTCTCAACATAGTTTCCCTTCAGCTCGATCCAATTACACTTGATCCAACGATTCTTCAACTTTTTCAAGTGTCCGAATAATATGATTTGTCCAACTCTTCAAAATAAGCCTCTGTTTCGGCGATGAGCTGCTTTCTGGTGATGAATCTCTTTCCTCCGAACCATTTCTTCAGGTTTGAAAACAGGAAATAGTCGCAGGGGGCTAAATCTGGCGAATATACTGGATGAGGAAGCAATTCGTAGCGAAATTCATTGAATTTGGCCATCGGTGCTGGGCACGTGTAAACCCATGCATTGTCTTGATGAGCACTTTCTTCTTCGCCAAATGGGGATGTTATTTCTTTAAAATATTGTTGAAACGGTCCAATAAGGCTGCGTAGTAATCGCCATTGATTGTTTGCTTCGACGGAAGGTAATCGATATGAATTATACCGTGCATCCCAAAAAACTGTGTCCATCACCTTTCCGGCCGACTTCACGGTCTTCGCCTTCTTCGGAGCTGGTTCACTCGGTGAAGTCCATTGTTTTGACTGTTCCTTCGTCTCGGATGTGAAATAATGAATCCATGATTCGTCCACAATAATGAATCGACGCAGAAATTCATCTGGATTACGTTAGAACATCTCCAAACATTGTTTTGAAATCGTCACACGCTTATGTTTCACAGTGAGTAAACGCGACACCCATCTTGCCGATAGTTTTTTCATACCCAATTGTTCGTGCAAAATTGAAATCACTATGCCATGTGATATGCCTGTGATCTCAGCAAGCTCGCGCACTTTCACTCGTCGTCAAAACAATATTGTGGATTTTATCGATGATTTCTGGCGTAGTAGCCTCAATTGGACGTCCCAAACGAGGTGCACCATATGTGGATGTACGTTTAAATTCATTCACTCAATTGTATACAGTCGCAAACGCTGATGCAAATGTGCTATGAACATTATCCAATTCGGCTTTGATTTCTTTGGGTATTAAACCTTTCATATGTAGATGTTTGATCACTGCACGAAACTCGTTTTTTTTTCCATTTTGCAAAAAATACAAAAGTTGTTCGCTTTAATCGTTTACAGAAATGAAACCATGCAATGAATTTCGCTCAAAATTTGACAGTAATCAGCTGAAAGATGCTACTTGTCAAGAAGTAATGTGACATGATACTGCCAGTGCTCTCTGACAGATTTTCTAAGAACTTATTGACTTGCCCTCGTAATTAATAAAGTATATACACATATAATTATACACTTACAACTTGTTAGCTCCAAAGCTCCCGTCGCGAAAAAACAGATGATTTTATTATTAAAAGTATCATTGAAAAACTCATTGAAAATGAATGGCGTTTTCAAAAAGTATTTTATAGCTGAATGAGTTTTTGCTAATGGTAATATTTTATTACTGAAAATTTTATCACTGACTAGTAATGTTTTCAATGGTACATTAATTTTATAGTTTTATTGCTAAAATGAGTATCATTATTGATTAATATCTTATTCCAGAATACACATCATAAAATTATGATAAAAAAAAAGTTTTTCCTTAAATTCGGGAACTAATTTTATAGTGTTTCGAAGCGGTCACCCAGGTTGCATACTGCCATCCGCTATCCTTGACTTTTGAAATCATATGGAAACCGCTGCACTCCGATAATCCACAAACATCTATATAATTATGGATAGCTATAATACATTTGTTCAATATATGGCTGATAGAAATTTATCTAGTTTAACTGAACATCCAGTCAGCTATTATTTAATATTTAATTTTAATGTTATAACGACTATTTTCAGGTTAGGAAATCATACGTTATACTTTTGTAGTTATCATGTATATTTACCAGTTATCATGTATATCAATTATCGTCTTTGACTAGAGGTTTCTACAGTCTCTCTCTTCTGTTGATAGTAGTATGCTGTATTGATACGGTACGGATGTGCACCTTGATGTACAGTATATAGTACAGTGTTGATTACATTGTACTAACATACGTTGTACTAACATACATTGTACTAACATACGTTGTACTAATATCATGTACACTTTTTGTACTGCTATCATAGTTACGCTGTACACCGCCACCTCGTGGCAGTACAGTAATAGTATGGTAGCGGTATTTTGTGCGGGTATCGTGGGATATCGCACGCTTGGTTGAGATAATATTTTACTATTGAAAATTTTATCACCGGTCAGTGATAAAATCTTCAGTAGTAAAATATTGCCATTGGTAAAATTCTATTGAAAGCACCACTAGATTGTATAAATGAGTAGCTTTCAATGCGAATGATATTCCTATTGACAATAATCCAATGGCAAAATATTATACTACTGATTGAATGATATTCCTATCGATGCGTATCCAATAGTAACTATTGGGTATGGGAATAGGTTTCCGCCCATTGCAGAAAGATGTCGTTAGTAGTATTGCTTAGTAGCATTGTTGTGTTTGATAGAACGGCAAGACATGTTTTTGGAAGGTGTGTGTCCAAACTTTTGAGCCCAATAGATGGCATTCGTTCGAAGCGTAACAAAGAGTAATTTTTTTGCGTTGAAGATGTCGAAATTTATTCCAAAAAAGCAACATTTGCGGGAAGTTTTACTCCATTATTTTATTTTAAAGAAAAGTGCTGCGGAAACGCATCGTTTGCTCGTAGATATTTACGGTGAACATGCTCCATCGAAAACTAGTTGTAAAGAATGATTTCGGCGATTCAACAGTGGTGATTTTGACGTGCGTGACAAAGAACGCGAAGGTGCACCGAAAAAATTTGAAGATGCAGAATTGCAAGCATTACTCGAAGAAGATTCGTGTTTATCGCTCGATAGATTGGCAAAAGAGTTAAATGTTGATAGATCCACTGTTGGAAAACGTCTACACGCAATGGGAATGATGCAAAAAGAAGGAAATTGGGTGCCATACAAATTGAAAGAGAGAGACATGGAAAGACGTTTGGTCATCTGCGAGATGCTTCGTCAATGACAACAAAGGAAGGGTTTTCTACATCGTATCGTAACTGGCGATGAAAAATGGATCTACTACGATAACCCTAAACGCTTGAAGGCATGGGTGATGCCAGGTGAACCAGGTCCATCAACGCCAAAACGAAATATCCATGCTTCGAAGATTATGTTGTGCATCTGGTGGGATCAAAGAGGTATTATATATTATGAGCTGCTCAAACCGTCCGAAACCATCACTGGCGATCGTTATCGGCTACAACTGATGCGTTTAAAGCAAGCTTTGAAAGAAAAACGACCGGAATGGGACAATAGGCACAACAAGCTGATTCTGTTACATGACAACGCACACGTTGCAAAACCGGTCAAGAAATACTTGGAAGGAGTAAAGTGGGAAATTCTGCCCCACCCGCCGTATTCACCGGACATTGCCCCTTCAGATTTCCATTTGTTCCGATCCATGCAGTCGGCCCTTTCTGGAGAATTCAATTCTTATGAAGGTATCAAAAAATGGCTTGATGAATGGATCGCTTCAAAAGAACCAGATTTTTTCATTCGAGGAATCCGTTTATTACCGGAAAGATGGGAGAAAGTTGTCGCTTCCGAAGGTGCATACTTTGAATAAACTCACTTATATAGATTTGTTTAAATAAACACATCTTTTTCATTTAAAAAGAGCGGAAACTTATTCCTATATCCAATAATATACCATTAGTCGAATGATATTCCTATTGGACTATATCCAGTGATAAAATATTTTACCACTGACTGAATGATTTTCTTATTGAACGCTACAAGTAGTAAAATCATTCGATAATGATAATGTCCGTATAATTTTATCATTAGTTCAAATGATTTTACTATTGATCTAAATATGATAATACCATTGACACTTTTCACGACGGGCTTCTCTTTAACGTTTTAATTTACTCATTAGATCTTTTATTTGAATTATTTGTCGTGCGCTGCCTGAAAAATGAGTTATATTAGAAATAAATTTGGAGGGAGGGAGATTAGGGTATCTTTCATGTAAAATTTCATGTAAAAAATTGGATGCCCATAGGCAGAGGGGGACATGGGATGAACCTTATTTCGCGTGGAAAGTCAGATCGTATGTGACACTTCGTACTGTTAACATCTCTGCTCACTGCTCTGCTCAGTTTTCGATTCCCCATGATTCAATTTTTATCTTCTTTCTTATAACAAGTGCCGTTATTGTTTTAATAATTTTTCTTTCATTTGCGTGTCTTGATGCAACTATATTATAGTTCTTTTGCTCGCATGCTTGTCGGATGAACTTTAATCGTGCCTGATGGTGGCGGCGGGCGGAATATTTTTCTGTGAATGATACGATCTTTTCATGCGTCTCTTTTGTTATTGCAATATTGCATTATTATTGCGTTTTAGGACCGCATTTATAATTGATTCTCAAATCTCATCTCAAGAACATATCAAGAGAGATACTCAGAATAGAGTTTTATGTCTTGAAACATAGACGATTTAATAGTCATAATTAGAAGTCACTTGAAACTGTACTTATATAGTGAGAAGACGAATGATCATTCAAAACCTAAACAATATAATATTGATATATTCTATACATACATATATGTAGGTTATGATATGCACTCTAATAAAAAAATTATATAATTATTTCTTCTCAAGTCATTTCCAGACCACACTTAAAGGGGGACTCCTACATTAGAAGACCAAAAAATAGTGGATATTCATAATCTTTTCTCAAAAGACTCATATTTATCGTTTTAAAATTTTTTGCACGTTTTAATATAACTATTGTAGAGTACACATTTTTATAAAATATTTAAAAAAATATAAATAATAAAAATATGATAATTACAATAGAACAACTATCTCTTCGTTCCTTCGATCTCTGCCTTCCTTTGGCATATGGCCTTTGCAAAATTCACAAAGACAATCATCTGCTCAGAATTATTATCTCGTCCATTAACACAGCATTGTACCCATTGGCTGCACTCTTGCATAAAATAATTACCAAGAATATAGCACAGAATCCTAGGGGAGCGCCTAACAGTTTCGATCATTTCAAGCAACTTTCTGGAAAGAGAATCAATGAGTCTGACATCTTGAATCCGTTGAATGTTACATTATTTATTAATGTCCATCAAGATCTCGTAATCAACAGCATTAATAAACGGTGGCAAAATATATAGAAAATAATATTTCAATTCTTAGGATCGAATTTATGAAGGCCATCGAGTTCATATTGTCCTCCACCTATCTTAAATTTAATAATGTTATACAAACAGACGGGACTCCGATGGGATCTCTCGCCTATTGTGGTTGACTTAGTCATGACCTTGAGGAGAAGGCTCTTAATACACTGAGTCCAATGTCAGCCTTTATTTCCGATATGTGGATGACATAATCATGGCTGTTCCATTATTTATTTATAAGACTTTTAATAAGATATACATAAACGATTACAATTCACTATAGAATATGAAGAGAATCACAGAATAAGTTTTCTTGACCTTTTATTTTGATAATGGAGGATGATATAATAAATGTGGATTAGTCTCAAAAAAAGACTTACTTGGGGAGGTGCCTATCTTATTTATCTATCCATCCACAATGGTGTAAGATAGGTAACAGGTTGATCGATCAATTTTACTTTCAACCAAAATTCTATCAGAAAAATTTGGAAATGGTTGTGGAAAGTACTTCTAAATAACGGATACCCGTCAGAAATGATATTTAAACAGACCAACTCGAGAGTCAAGAAACTTCTCTCACCAAGGATTGCACACAGAAATTTGCAAAGCAATGATCATGAAAATATTAATATGAACCTCCAACGTCGTGCCGTTGGTGAGTGGCTTTGTTAACAATAAAAACATTAGCGACTAGTTGGTCCCTCTCTGTTCGTCGGACACTGTCATCCATAAGCAACAGCATTTGCGATTTATCCGTCCGTCCGGTGAAGATCGTTCACATCATTATTAAAGGAATTCAATATTACATGTTGCAAAAATTAAGTTAAAAAAAGAAAGATTATGGGGAATAGGACCTTATATTTTGACTGCTATATCATTAATAACTATATTTAATATATATATATATATATATATATATATATATATATATA
>JAANIC010003864.1:322258-349399 GCA_017607545.1 Acromyrmex charruanus | reverse complement strand
AACACCAGTAACTGAAGCAGAAATAGAATTAAAAGAAAATATACAAAAATTATTGCTGGATAACATTTTTCACTATAATGAATTGGAAGTAATAGAAGAAATCTATCTCGATTATCAAAAACCTTATAAACTGCATAATTCTGAAATAATTGAAGATGGCGAAGAAAAATAGAGTAAAGATAATTTAAATTCTCATCCTCAATGTTCCAATGAAGACGCATACTTGGACAATTCTTATAAAAGACGAGCTGTTGAGTATTGGCGAAATTGGGATATTAATGAAAAAAAAGAATAACAAAAGGAATTGTCCGCTAAAATCAGTGCAAAATAAATTTAGAAGAGTTTCATTTGAACGTCAATTAAGACAACGGGAAGAACAATTACATTCAGGTGGAAATCGTATAGAAAAATTATCTTACATCTCCAAAGTTACACATGATAAATTTACTACAGCTGTTGCATCAGGATTCATAGTTCATGATATCGATTTACAAAGATGGGCTTTACAAGAAAAAATAGGAAATTTAAAGCACCTCACAGATGGGTATTAAGATTCAAAAAGTCCCACCGAATTTATTTCGAAAAAAATTACGAAATTTGTAACTAGAAGAACAATAGAAGATTCCGTTAAGTTGCAAAATATAGCTGAAAACAGTGAAACCATTTATCGAACAATTTGGATCTGAAAATGTTTTTAATTCTGATCAAAGTGGTTTCCAATTGGAAATTCATTCTGGAAAATCATTGTCTAATCAAAGAATAAAGAAAGTAGAGTGTATTGCAATCTATATCATCAACAACACACTCATACTCCATACAACCAATAATATTGTGTAATGGAAATTTGCTTCATTTTTATTTATTGTATTAAAAGAAACTAATGGTATATTTGGACCAAGAATACAAGAAACCTTATTTACACCGATAAATGTTATTGTAAAAGCATTTAAATCTGGTAAAATGAAATCAGGTAATTAAATAAATTTTTTTTCATAATAGATTTTCAGATACTGTTTTACTTTTAAAAAGTAAATATAAATTTGCATAAACGAAATAATATAATGAAATTATAATCTCTGTGTCATTTCTATAATATATTTTATATTTTATTTACTATAAGAATCTCATAATGTAAAATAGTTATTAATTTATGATTTATATTTTTCATAGATCATTTTAATATGGTTAGAGAAGAATTATTTATTTTCCAAACATTGGTTCTAATAGCGTTCTTCTTATCGATTCATGGACTGGACATTGTCCCAATATTATTTCAGATTTGAATCAACTGAAGGAAAACATATTACTACTATAATTATACCGAAAGGCACTACAGGAAAAATACAACCATTAGATTTTTACAGATTTAAAATTTGGAAAAATTTTGCTAAAAGATTTTGTTAAAAGATATTGTTTTATTATTGGAAAGTAATATAATTTACATAAAAAAATAATATAATAAAATTACAATCTCTGATACATAATCAATTGTCATTTTCGCGATAACTTATTTAAATATTCATTTCGTTTAAAAGTGATTATACAAATGAGAGACAAGAAGAATTTAAAAATCCAATAGAATTTATTTTCGACAAAAGTTCAACAACGTGTGATATCGAAGGTTGCAATAATACAGCTGTAGTAAAATGTTCAAGATGCAAAAAGTCATTATGTTAAAACATTTTATCATCGAATATTATTATTGTAATGAATATAATGAATAAACAATACAAAATATAAATTTATTGTAAATAAACATTAAGAAATTATTTCATTATTAAATACGTTTAGAAATTATTACATAAATGATAAGTAAATAAGATGTTCACAGATATTCCTATTATCTATTACAAGAAACTTATCTTTTCTTTGAAAAATATGTCACAATTCTGATACGTAATGATTTAGAAGATTATTTCTTATATCTCATTATTTCTTATATCTCATTACACGTANGGCTGCACTCTTGCATAAAATAATTACCAAGAATATAGCACAGAATCCTAGGGGAGCGCCTAACAGTTTCGATCATTTCAAGCAACTTTCTGGAAAGAGAATCAATGAGTCTGACATCTTGAATCCGTTGAATGTTACATTATTTATTAATGTCCATCAAGATCTCGTAATCAACAGCATTAATAAACGGTGGCAAAATATATAGAAAATAATATTTCAATTCTTAGGATCGAATTTATGAAGGCCATCGAGTTCATATTGTCCTCCACCTATCTTAAATTTAATAATGTTATACAAACAGACGGGACTCCGATGGGATCTCTCGCCTATTGTGGTTGACTTAGTCATGACCTTGAGGAGAAGGCTCTTAATACACTGAGTCCAATGTCAGCCTTTATTTCCGATATGTGGATGACATAATCATGGCTGTTCCATTATTTATTTATAAGACTTTTAATAAGATATACATAAACGATTACAATTCACTATAGAATATGAAGAGAATCACAGAATAAGTTTTCTTGACCTTTTATTTTGATAATGGAGGATGATATAATAAATGTGGATTAGTCTCAAAAAAAGACTTACTTGGGGAGGTGCCTATCTTATTTATCTATCCATCCACAATGGTGTAAGATAGGTAACAGGTTGATCGATCAATTTTACTTTCAACCAAAATTCTATCAGAAAAATTTGGAAATGGTTGTGGAAAGTACTTCTAAATAACGGATACCCGTCAGAAATGATATTTAAACAGACCAACTCGAGAGTCAAGAAACTTCTCTCACCAAGGATTGCACACAGAAATTTGCAAAGCAATGATCATGAAAATATTAATATGAACCTCCAACGTCGTGCCGTTGGTGAGTGGCTTTGTTAACAATAAAAACATTAGCGACTAGTTGGTCCCTCTCTGTTCGTCGGACACTGTCATCCATAAGCAACAGCATTTGCGATTTATCCGTCCGTCCGGTGAAGATCGTTCACATCATTATTAAAGGAATTCAATATTACATGTTGCAAAAATTAAGTTAAAAAAAGAAAGATTATGGGGAATAGGACCTTATATTTTGACTGCTATATCATTAATAACTATATNAACACCAGTAACTGAAGCAGAAATAGAATTAAAAGAAAATATACAAAAATTATTGCTGGATAACATTTTTCACTATAATGAATTGGAAGTAATAGAAGAAATCTATCTCGATTATCAAAAACCTTATAAACTGCATAATTCTGAAATAATTGAAGATGGCGAAGAAAAATAGAGTAAAGATAATTTAAATTCTCATCCTCAATGTTCCAATGAAGACGCATACTTGGACAATTCTTATAAAAGACGAGCTGTTGAGTATTGGCGAAATTGGGATATTAATGAAAAAAAAGAATAACAAAAGGAATTGTCCGCTAAAATCAGTGCAAAATAAATTTAGAAGAGTTTCATTTGAACGTCAATTAAGANAACTATGAAATAGTTTTTTAATTTTGATCAAAGTGATTTCCAATTGGAAATTCATTCTGGAAGACCATTGTCTAATTAAGAAATAAAGAAAATAGAGTGTGTTGTGCAATCTATATCATCGATAATACACTCAACATACACCATACAACCAATAATCGTGTAATGGAAAATTGCTATCACCTTTATTTATTGTATTCAAAGAAACTAATAATATATTTGGACCAAGAGTACAAGAAACCTTATTTACATCAATAAATGTTATTGTAAAAACATCTAAATCTGATAAAATGACTTTAGGTAATTAAATAAATTTCCTTTCACAACAGATTTTCAAATACTGTTTTACTATTAAAAAGTAAATATAAATTTGCATAAACGAAATAATATAATGAAATTATAATCTCTGTCATTTCTATAATATATTTTATATTTTATTTAAGAATCTCATAACAGTCGTAAAATAGTTAATTATTTAACATTTATATTTCTTATATCATTTTAAAATGGTTAGAAGAAGCTTATTTTCCAAACATTGGTTCTAATAGTGTTCTTTTTGTCGATTCATGGACTGGACATTGTCCCAATATTATTTCAGATTTAATTCCTGCAGGAAAACATATTACTACTATGATTATACCGAAAGGCACTACAGAAAAAATACAACTATTAGATGTTTATGAATTTAGAATTTGGAAAAATTTTGCTAAAAGATTTTTAGATATTGTTTTACTATTGGAAAGTAATATAAATTTATATATGAAAGAAATAATATAATAAAATTACAATCTCTGATACATAATCGTCATCTCCGCGATATTACAACTTATTTCAATATTCGTAGTTTAAAAGTTATACAAACCAAAGACCAGAAGAAATTGAAAATCCAGTAGAATTTAGTTTCGATAAAAGTTCAACAACATGTGATATCGAAGGTTGCAGTATAATATAGCTTCAGTAAGATGTTCATGGTGCAAGAAGTCATTATTAAGTCATTTAAAACATTTTTTCATCGAGTATCATTATTTTAATGAATATAATGAGTAAAGATACAAAATATAAATTTATTGTATATAAACATTTAGAAATTATTTCATTATCAAGTACGTCTAAAAATTATTACATAAATGACAAATAAATAAGATGTTTACAGTTATTCCTATCATCTATTCCAAGAAACTTATCTTTTCTTTGAAAAATATATCACGACTCTTACGTGATACGTGATTTAGAAAGTTATTTCTTATATCTCATTACACATGACGATTCAGATGCGAGATTTTCTAATAATTTAAATATACTTTATATATATACTAAATATATTTGTTAAATATATATATTTTCTAACAATTCAATGTATTTTTGAGTGAACTTCCGAAAACGTCCAACGCCCGATTATCATGAAATTTAGTAGAAATACTCCAAATGACATTAAATGAATGTTCTTAAATGGATTTTCATCGACAAAAAGGTTTAATGTTGAAAATATTTAAATAAAGTTATACTATATACCACCTAAATGCATTATTAGAAGTTTATTCATATTTTTAAATGCAACAATTTTTTAAAAATTTATTTTTTAAAGATTCAATCTTATACAATAATTTTATTATAAAAGAATGAATTTGGAATAAAATTATTTTTAATTTTTATTCATAGAAGAAATTAATGGGTCAATTCTAAGCAAAATCGTAAGACTCGTAACTTATTCTCGTAAAACTCATAAGAACTTATAACCTGAATATTCTAATGCGTACATATCGTAAGATTATTCGTAAATATTTACGATTTCTTGTAAATCTTATGTATTATTTCTTTATAAATCTAATAAAAAGCTGTCTGTAAAAATATCGTACAAAGGTATCAACAAAATTCTTATAAATCTGACAAGAATATCTTACGAACCTTACAATTTTGTTTAGAATTTAGGCATAAATGTCAAAGAAATAATAAGAGGGTTAATATGTATATATATCTTAAAAATATTATATATTCAGAAAATCTAAATACACATGTACATACATATATATTGTACATAAAATTTAAATACATATATAATAAAGCATATAGAAAACTATACAAATTTTTCTTATGACATCTTTTCAAGTTTTCATATATTTTACTGTTCCGACGATAATTACTTACGCATATGAGCATGGATTACGTATAATCCATATAGGTCGAGAGATTCTGTATCTTTCTTTACATTTATATCATTAATTTGCTCTTTTATATGTAATGTTTCCGAAATAAGTCTCTTATTGTACTTCGATTCTGATAATTTTTCTATCAAAATAAAAGGTCAAGAAAACTTATTCTCTTCATATTCTATAGTGAATTGTAATTGTTTATGTATATCTTATTAAAAGTCTTATAAAGAAATGATGGAACAGCCATGATTATGTCGTCCACATATCGGAAATAAAGGCTGACATTGGACTCAGCGTATTAAGAGTCTTCTCGTCAAGATCCCGCATGACCAAGTCAGCCACAATAGACGAGAGTGGAGATCCCATCAGAGTCCCATACGTCTGTTTGTATATAACATTATTAAATTTAAGATAAGTGGAAGATAATATTCAATGGCCTTCATAAATTCAGTCCTAGGAATTGAAATTTTCTATATATTGTCACTGTTTATTATTACTGTCGATTACGAGATCTTGATGGACATTAATAAATAATGTAACATCCAACGGATTCAAGATGTCAGACTCATTGATTCTCTTTCCAGAAAGTTGCTTGGAAAGATCGAAACTGTTAGGCATTCCTCTAGAATTCTGTGAAATATTTTTGATAATTATTTTATGCAAGAATACAGCCAAGGGATACAGTGCTGTGTTAATGGACGAGACAATAATTCTGAGAGGATGATTGTCTTTGTGAATTTTGAAAAGGCCATGTGTCAAAGGAAGACAGGAATCGGAAAAACGAAGGAAGGTAGTTGTATCCTTTCTGATATGTAATTGCTGTCCAACCATTTTTTTTAACATGACATTTAATTGTGCTATATCAAAAAAAGAATTGAGGAGGCGAGATCTATATCTCACGGCTAATGAGGACTTAGTATAGTCGAAACGTTCGATGAAATTATAGTAAAAGAATAAAGTTTTCTGTAGTAGAATGGCAAGGCGGGTTCTAACTTACAATGTGTCAGTGCGTATACCATGTGCGTGCGTGCGTGCGTGTGTGCGTGCGTGCGTGCGAGGGAAGAAGAAGTGCCTCTTCCCAACACATGTTGGGAAGAGAGAAGCGCGTCACCGGATCCATGATAGGGGAGGAAAGTTCGTTCCTTCTCTCTCTTACCCGTTGCATTCTTTCTTTAACCTATTGTCCTCTCTCTCTTCTACTTATTGACGGACGCAGTTCTCTTTGTCTCACCCGTTGCAGTAGTATACTTATTATTTGCGCTTTCTCTTTCTCCCGGTATGCTCTCTCCCACATTGCTTTTCTTCTTGCACCTAATTTAATTAAATAGATATAATATTTACAATTTTTAATGATACTTCTTAGAAACTAATTATGATAATATTTTTATGAATTTTTAATAACATAATCCAGTAACACTAAGTATGATAATATTTTTTTTTTATCAATGTAATACGAATGGTCTCGCTCACTTCCTTATTTACTAATTCAATTCATACTACTACGAAGATATAAAGAAGAAGTGGTGAAGATGCTGGGGATAAAATAATTTTAGAAGAAAAGAATAAATTTTTTAACATACATTTATTTATCATATAATGCAGTATGTACAATATAATCTAAACCATAGACTATTAGTTCATCCTATAATAGAATTTTTATCATAAATTTTTTACAAAGTGTTTGCAGACTCTCTTTTATTATTAATATTTTGTCTTAAAAATGACAAAAATATTCGAATTTCTTACTAACATCGTGCGTATTAACTCAGTTCATAGAATACATGTTCAACATATTGCTCAAGCTCAAATAACAAAAGCACAGTTGTTGGTTTCATGTTGAAACATGTGCCATTTAATATTAACTTCACGTTATTCGTATCATATATTTTAACAAGTTCCATATTTAGATCTTGAATCGGTGATGATGATGAGACTGTTGACTGCATTAATCGCTCGATATCTGCATGCCTCTTGATCAACGTCTTTGACATAGTATGAGGTATGAACATGCGATTGCCTGAATTATCACCAATCGCAATTTGCACACAAAATATAGATTCCCCAATGTTCAAGAACTTGTACACTGTCGAAGTCAATGCATATTTTCTCATAAAGATACGAGGCATGTAGCGAGATTTCGAAGACGATATCTGAGAAAATGCGCTGTGAAAAAAAAAGGAAACATGTAAATAGATCTCACAAAAATGCATAACGTATAATACGTATAAGTAAATATTTTATAAAATTAAATAAACTTACTATCTTTTGCACGCATCATTCTGTTGAATTGGAACGTAATACTTCATGGCTTGAGATATTTTATTTTCTCGGACGACTTATAATTAGCAATAGCTGTCTGAACTCTTTTGGAGCTCTCTGAATGACTAACGCGGTAATGTTTCCACTTCTTTTAAATATAGTATTCCTTTCAACATTTTTTTTTACATACCCTAAAATGGAGATTTTTTTTTTACAATATACTTTGAAGAACAGTTGCGACATGATCGAAGAATACCAAATTGACACATATCATAAGAATTGCACTCTAATAAAATCGAATCTTTTTTATCTTGGATTGGCGCCAACGATAATAAAGTCTGTCTGCTCCTATTGTCTTTTCAAAAATGAATCTCGGGAAAAAAAATAAAAACATATTTAAAAAGGAATCTTATTTTTTACTTTAATAAGGAACTTTATTTTTTAAACTTTATACATTTCTTTCTAGCATAGCGACCATCAGTTGAATATTTTGAACACATTCTGTAACGCACAATTCTTAACATGTTTTCCACATCGTACTAGTAATAGTAGTATTACTAATATCCAGATTACGTAAAGAATCTATATCTTCGTAATCTATATCTTCGTAATCAGCATCCAGGATCTCAATGGTCAAGTCGTTGCTATTGAATATATCAGCCAGTCGCGTTTTTTAAATCCTTTAACGTATACAAGAGTCTTATTGTCTTCCACATCAATTAGAGCCATTGTAATCAGGCGTTTCACCGGAATCATCCTGTCTTCATATTACAATCCATGGGGACAAGCATTCTGCCGTAAAGCGCAGTCCTTTTCGGATTTTGAAATTTCATGGTATGGAATATGTAAAAATGTAATGAAAGAATATCTCCGTTTCTCAACATCGTCACTTCCTTCACGATAAATTTTCTTCCAACGATAAATTCTTGTACAAACAATCAAATTAAGCATTAAGAAAGCGTGCAAGAACTTTCAAAGAAATAATCTATTTTTTAACAGTTTAGGATGACCAACAATGTTGGTCTCTTTTATCTTTAAAAATAATTCATAATGTTTTTAACATTAAGGATACACAAGTAACGAATTCTTCAAGATAATTTAGATTTCATTAGCGAACATTTGCATGGAAACATTGAAACATATTATTCGTTTTAGCATTTTATATTTACTCATACATTTAGAATTACATTTTTTTATTATGATTTGAAGATGCATCATATCTGTAATATATTTAATATGAAATTTATTAATGTTAAAATATAGACGTAACAAATTTTTCATTAAATTAATTAAGGATTAAGTGAAAGAAACTCAGATCGCGTTGAAAGATGTCATGATTCCATACAGCACAGAAATATTGTAGCAACATTGCAAAAATATTTCATTACATGATTGCAACATTGCAAAAATATTGCGAAATATTGCGGCAATATTTCAGCAACATTGCAGCAATGTAAAAATGTCCGTTTTAAAAATATTGATACGTAATGTTGCAGCAATATTACAACATAATATATATGCAATATTAGATTTTGCGCACAGTGGAGGAATAATTGCAATATTATTGCAGAAACATTGTAATAATGCAGCAACATTGCTTTAATATTACAACGTTATTGCAATATTTATTATAAGATTTTATACTATATAAATTTAAATATAAAAAAATTGAAGTAGGAGTTAAATGTAATATACAATGAATATAAATAAAATATGACTTTATAATTAATTATGTCTTTATATTTTATAGGCGTGTTCCGATATACACTGCCAGTACTGAAAATTTATAGTTCACATTACGTATACTGTAGATTTTCAGTATTTGGCATTACATCGAAACAAGCTTATAAAATATAAAGACATAATTAATTATGAAGTCATATTTTATTTGTATTCATTGTATGTTACATTTAACTCCTACTTCTAATTTTTTATATTATACGTTCTGTATTATTCTATATATATCTTCTTATTATTGTGTCCGTTATGCATTATATTTAATCCTTACTTCTAATTGTTTTATGTCTATAAATTATAGGCGCAATTCCTATAAATTATAACAATGAGTACATTTACACCTTATATCTGTTTCCTAATGTAGATTAACTTTAATCTCGGTTTAACTTACTCTTCGTCTTTTTTTAATTTTTAGAACTAGAAAAAGACGAAGATAAATTAAACTGAGTTTAAAATTAATCTATATTGTTAGAAATGGACATTAATCGGATTTAATAATGTTCGTAATTAGTAACTAACCAGTCATTTCATTTTTCAAAGTAATATAGTTATGAGATTTGTCAGTTTCATGACAATAGATGTTATGAAATCCAATTAAGTGTGCCTTGTAAACGTGATCATTAATTCCTATTCTTCCACTATGTCCAGGATCTTATTTTATTGGGTTATACACAAATCAATATATACAAGTCTTAACACTTAAAATGAACTTTCTAGCAGAGGCACAAATCAACACAATGACAAGAGTCATTCTTATCTTCGTTTCTTACTGATTTTTGAACAAGGATGACTCTTGTGTCAATTTGTGTCTCTTGCTGAAAATATTTTGAATACTGCTGCAACATTGCTGAAGTAATATTGCAAAAAGAATTCTTCGCAATGTTTCTGCAACATTGTATTGCAATATGCAACATTGAAATGTTGCAGCAATGTCGCTACAAGTTTCTGTGCTGTACGGGATATAACCGCTTTTGCATTCAATAATAAAAAATTACATTACAGTTTACGTATTTATAAAGCTTACGTATTTATAAAGCATTAATTTAAAGAATCTTTAATGTAACAATATCGTAAGTAAGCCGTCATTTTTTGTCTAAGTAGCTATAATAAAGCGGTTCTAACCCTTAGGACTAGAGGGTGGCGTGAGGGTGTGGTAGGAGAGGGAAGGCGCGGGAAAGGTCCCGGCAACATCGTTGTTTACATAAACATAAAACCTCGGTCGATTGATTACATAAACATGATGATATTTCGCGTTCCTTATTTTTTTCGTCACCCATCACCGCCGCTGTCGCCATCGCTGCCATCCACCGCCACCGCCGCCTGCCGCCGCTCACCGCCACCGCCACCCTCCCCAAAAATGCGTAGATAACAAGAGCTCGCATGTTAGAGAAAGATAGAGCGCGCGACGATGTCGGAGCGCGTAACGTGAATGTGATATTGAAGAGAGGAAGAAAGAAATGAATCAATAGAGTAAAAATCTCTTTTTTTATGATGCAGTTTTTCAATAGCTTTTTTACTAGCGCGTCGAGGCAAAAGATGGAGAATAAAAGAAAGTACATATGTAGTGATGCGAACGAAAATTTTTTATTCACATTATACTTATTACATAAATTTTTTCTCATTTTTTATTACATTTTTTTTTTTTCGCAATCGACAGTGTTCGAATGCGATCGGCTCGAACATCGCTAATAGCGCTTTCTGGAAAAAGAAAACGAAAAATTTTTTTGACCACTATTCGCTTTTTCAGCAGAGAATAAAATGCATTAGCACTAATCACTCTAAATGCGATACCTTATGGCTTATATTTTGATGACACCTTATAGCATTGATGACGTTGATGATGAGGAACACGTTCGCGATTTTGACACTTTTTCACCAGGATATTCCCAATATCTCGTTTTTTCTCTCGATGGTGGTGGACTTGGCGGACAATGGACGGTATCCCTTGCGCTCGATCGATTTTCGACGTATATATTCTTTTACTCGATCCATGTCTTATCGCTCGTAATCGAAGTTTACGATTAAATAAAAAAAATATACACTATCAGATTGACATGTCGCGACGCGTTAAAAGAAGTGCCGACTTTTCGGCTGCTAAACTAAATACAACTCTTCTACAGTAAAATGAAAGTGATATTTCAGTGAAAAGCATGAAATCACACTGCGTTCCCATAGCCTTTAAATTTCTTCGAAGAAGTGTCGATAACGATTTTTTCTGGGAAGAGATCGATAGCATGTAGCGACACGGTAGAGAAGCGTTGGTGCTGTTTATATAAACATACCAATGAGGTGTGAAAAATATAAACTAGAACCGCTCGCGATGCTGCCTTATCTACTTTTAAAGAAAGTGTGGCCCAATAGGCAAAGGAACAAAGAAGTCACAAATAAAATATATAATGGGTTATAAGCGCTCAGTTCCACAATTGGTGGAAGACGAATAAATCGGTCGCAATAAGAATAATGGAAAAAGTATGGCTAAATATCGTGCGAACGTTGAAAACATAGCCAAGTATGTAGTCGAGTATATTAGAAACATGGATCCGAAACAGTTCGCGAATATTAAAGACGAAGTGTTCGAAGTGTTCGAAGAAATGGAAGTAGATTTTGAAGAGATAATGCACAAATGACGATAGAAGACGGTAGAGACAATGAAGATTATAATTTAGATAATGCTGTATGTTTTCGGTAATCCGCAAAAAAGAGACATAGGTATACATCGCCAGTGCAATTCCTACGCGATCGAGAATTAGGTATACGTAATGGAATAGTTATCAGAGAACCCGTTTTTGACTGGTTTTTACTTGCGCGACAGAAAGTGTACCCACAGTTACGAGACAAATGTTACAAGGACGATGAGTATGAAGAGAGAGACATTGAATAGAAATGTCAATGTAATAAAGGACGATTATTATTGAGCGAAAAAAATCGCAGATAAGAACCAAAGTTGGTACGAGTGCATTAAAATTCCCGCGGATAATGTAAAGTTCGTCGAACTGCTGAATATTGACAATATATGGATGGAGTTTCGTGATCACGATAAGAATCTTGCGCTAAAACTTTCGACTAACAATCAATGCTTGAGTGTGAACAGTACACTTTCACAAACAAATATAATCAAAAGGTGTTAGAATGTTATGACATTCTAGATATATCACGGTGCTGCAATGTGTGTGAACGAATCACATTTAAGTGCTCCGTGGAAGAGTGTGACATGATCTGAAGACTGTATAAAAAAAAGACATGGAAAATCATGAGCGAATGGAACGCGAATTGCTGGAGCAATGCGGCCAGGTCGCTCTGATGAGTGTTTCGCGTGGCTGCAACGATGCAATGAGTGCATCGAGTGGCTCGAAGAACTTTGTTGTCCAAGCGTCCGTACCTCCGCCGTTGAACACAAACAATCCATGGTGGCGAGGATCGCGCGACTCGCGGGTACAAAGACACAATTAGAACGACGTTTCGTGCACGTTGGTGGCGGATACGCGAAAGATCTCTCGACGTCGCGTTTGAAAGTCGTATATTGACGGGCGCCGTGGTCAACGTAGATTACATTGAGTTGCGGCGGTTTTTTTGGAAGACGCAAGAGAAATAATGCTCTAGGATGTGCGAGACGCTGTAGAAAGACACGGTAGTGTAAAAGTAAACACCGCATTCAACGGCGAATTTGCGACAAATAATAAACGTGACATTAAGAGTATAAACACTAAGAACATTGAGATATACCGATACACCGATTTGCGCGAGTGGTACGAGCGATATGTCATCGAGCCCACGTTGACATCACTTGAAGAGTTCCAGGAACGCGACAGCGGATAGGCATTGTTATGTATATAGAATTGGACTATGAAGGTGAACAAATTAAATCCCGCGGGATGCGCGTGTGATGTCATATCAAAGTGCCGTGAGAAATAGCGACGAAACGAGCGATGATCAATGCGACGGACAATGCGTGCTTTACATGGTCACTGATCGCCGTTTTGTACCCGGCTGAAAAGTATACGGATCGGGAACCGTCGTATCCGCATTATACGACAGTATTGAATCTCGTGGGTATCGAATTTCTAATGACTTTAAAGGACGTTTCCAGATTTGAACATTTGAACGCGGTGTCGATCAACGTGTATAATATTGAGAATGAACAGGTCTTTCCTCACCAATGACAAGAATGGGAAAAACGTCAACGTGCTGTATATGCAAGATCCACTCGACGACAGTGTTGGGCATTTTGCATGGATAAGAAATATATGTCTCGTGAGATCACAACTCATCAAAATGGAGCACAAGAAATTTTTCTGCGATCCGTAAGTACACATAAAAAATTATAATTTTCTGTCTTACTAATAAAGTAATGATAATAATTATTTTTTAGTTAATTTTTTTGTTTTTTTTTCAGATGCTTGCACTACTTCAGTGCGAAAAATTGCAGTTGCACACAATGGATTGTGGGAAAATGAACGACTCATTCATGAGCGACTGCACTATCCGACTGCCGAGCGGGAACGATAAGTGGCTCGAATTTGGGAACCAGTGCAATAAGGAGCGCGTCCCATTTATCTACGCTGACTTGAAGTGCGTTCTACGGAAGACGGAACCTGATAGGGAAAATGCGTCGGCATACACGTATCAACAGCACGAGGTATTTAGTATAGGATATTACGATATTCGTACGACGACACGTCATATCGGTTCCGTTGCGATGAAGATTGCATAGCGATTCGCCCGACAGCTCCAAGATTTAGCACATCATGTAAAAAATATTGTATCCGCCAACATGCTCATGGAAACGTTGTTGAAACAGCAATGGGAGGCGTACCGTAGCGCGACGCAGTATCACATTTGCGAGAAACCGTTCGCGTCGGACGACATGCGGGTCCGCGATCATTACTATCTCACCGCGGTTTAGCGCATGCAAGTTGCAATCTTAATTATAAAAATTCATTATATACGAGGCATGTCCAGAAAGTAAGTGTACTGAATTTTTGTAGGTTGCAAAAATTTTTATTTGAACCAAAACATGATCTGGTTACATTAATACATATGTAAGCTATTTTTCGACATAGTCACCATTCCTCTCAATGCAGGTGGTGAACCGGGGTATTAATTTTTTGATGCCTTCCTCGAAATAGTTTCCCGCCAACCCCTTCGTCCACTTCTCCACCTCCCCCTTCACCTCCTCGTCGGTTGAAAACTTCGTCCACTTCTCGACCTCCCCCTTTACCTCCTCGTCGGTTGAGAAATTCATCTCCATGGAGTTTGTAGCGTCTCAAAAACTCTTGCCCAGCCTCCACTCGATTCAACTTGTGTTGGTCTGTCAGCTGTTTTGGGACCCACCTCGCGGATAGTTTCCGATATCCGAGGGTTTCTGTGATGGTTTCATGTAGCAGAGATCTGGAGATTTGCGGAAACATCGCAGAAAGTTCATCCACAGTCAATCTGCGATCGTCACGGAGCGCATTTTCGATTTTTTCCACAATGTCGTCAGTCAGAATTGAAGGTCTTCCGCTTCTCTGATCATCATGCACAGACGTACGACAGTTTTTAAACTCGCGACACCACTTGAACACACTCGTACGATTCATACCTTTATCACCATATGCAGTTTTTACCTCATTATAAACCTCAACCGGAGTTTTTCCCTTCCAAACGAGATAACGGATGACGCTGCGTATTTCGCACTTGGCGGGAGATTGGATTGACATTTTTCACGAAACCTCTTGTCGCGTCGACAGTTTTCAACGTACTGACCTCGGACCGGTCTCGTTGCGGAGGGGAGGAATCAGGCTACACGGCAATGTAGCCAACATGTCGAAAAAAAATCCCTCCGGCCGTGAGAGCCTCAGTACACTTACTTTCTGGACATGCCTCGTATTACGATCGTTTTTCACAATTTTTCGGGCTACGACGCGAACTTTATAATTTAAAATATCGCTACAACATATGATGGACACGTAGATCTCCTTCTTATAACAAAGGAAAAATACATTTCATTCACACTAAACATGTTAAAGATATTATCGAAAGAGCAGACTCGCGAAAATGCAATTACGGTTCATCGGTTCATTTAAATTTTTCAGTACAAGCCTCGATAAATTGTCGTTTCTAAGCAGACAAATTAAAAATCGTACGTTCCAAATTTTCAACTATCGGATGAAGAATTTGAATTATTGACTCGTGAAGATATCTTTTCGTACGAGTATATTGACTGCGTCGAAAAATTGCAGGACACGCGCTTACCATCGCGCGAATCATTTTACATTTCGTTAACGGGCGATATAATATATGATCAACACATTGATCTACCTTTCCGACGCTCGATAAGCCGCCCGGCAAGCGCGAGGATAAACTTCTAGCGACGCTGTACGATAAGCAGCGTTACGTCATCTATTATCGAAACTTGCAGCAATGTACTCGTCACGGTCTTCGCGTAACAAAGATCCATCGGGTGCTACAATTTGTCTAACTTTGCGAGTACATTGCTGCAAGTTTCGGTAGTAGATGAGATAACGCTGCTTATCGTACAGCGTCGCTAAAAGTTTATCCTCGCGCTTGTCAAGTGGCAATCGCGCGTCGAACAGAAAGGTAGATCAGTGTTGATCATGTAGATACTGCGGATACTCGAGATCGACTTCGAGAATGTAACCGATGAGTGAATCCGGAGCGATCGCGCTCACGTTAAAGTTCGCAACGTCTTCGACCCATCAAAATTCGACGTATGGTAATGGTTGACACATCGCCCGTATAAATTGTTAATGTCGTACTATGATGACGATTTCGATGAGTCGTACGAACACATGTATTTGTTATTAGCCTGCGCGTATCTACCGGAACATTGACTGAAGCCGCTGCGTATACCGCGCTAGATGAGCGTATCGAGTCGGTGAGTAACTCAAACCTTATGCGCATATGATTTAATATCCCGTCCCACGTAAAACCAGGCAAGGTGTAGTAATGCGCGAGATCGAGACACAATAACTCGCGACACAACTATTGCGGAAATTTTCAAAAATGTCGGCCAATAACAAGACATCGATTTTCTAGTACAGATCACTGTACTCGCGTTTGAATGGAAACTCGCTTCCAGACGTAAGCGTAATCGCGACATAAGCGTAATCGCTCTCGGATGCGGTATCGCTTGTCAGCGAGTTATAAAATAATTTGCGAGGTGGTAAGCATCATTCATTCAACGCAGTCAACATACTCGTACGGAAAGACACTTTTATGAGTTAGTAATTCAAATTCTTCATCCGATAGTGTTGAAAATTTGGAATGTATGATTTTTAATATGCCTCTGCTTAGAAACGACGTCAATTTATGAAGGCTTATACTGAAAAATTTAAATGAATCGAAGAGCCATAATTTTATGCTGTATTTTATTTAATCGTATTTTATTTTCGCGAATCTGCTCTCTTGGCGGAATCTTTAACATATTCGGTTAACGAAATATGTTTTTCTTTGGTTATCGGTAACATATCTATATGTCCTTCGTAAGCGATAGCAATTTCTTTAATTATAAAGTGCGCGTCGTAGTCTGATAAATTGTGAAAAACGATCGAAATATATAATAAATTTTTATAATTAAGATTGCAATTTGCATGCGTTGGACCACGGTATCTACCAGTTGATGGCAATGATTGCCGACCCGCGTGTCGTCCGACGCGGAACGATTTTTTACAAATGTGACACCGCGTCGCGCAACGGTACGCCTCCTATTGTTGTTTCGACAACGTTTGCATGGGCATGCTGGCGGATATAATATTTTTTACATGATGTGCCAAGTGGCACAGATCTTGGAATTATCGCGCGAACCACGCTATGCAGTTTTCATCACGACGGAACCGATATGACGATAACGTGTCGTACGAACATCGTAATAACCTATACTAAATACCTCGTGCTGTTGATATGTGTATGTCGACGCATCTTCCGTCTTTCATAGAACTCCAAGTCAGCGTAGACGATGAATGGGACACACTCCTTATTGCAGTGGTTCCCAAATTCGAGCCACTTGTCGTCCATGCTCGGCAGTCGGATAGCGCAGTCGTTTATTTTCCCACAGTCCATTGCATGTGACTGCAATTTTTCGTTCATACTGAAGTAGTACAAGCATCTGAAAAAAACAAAAAAATTATAATTATTACCATTATTTTATTAGTAAGACGAAAAATTATACAATAATATTTTTTTCATGTGTATTTACAGATAGCAGAAAAATTTCTTGTGCTCCATTCTGATGAGTTGTGATCTCACGAGACGGGATAGATTTTTTATCCACGCAAAATGCCCAACACTGTCGTCGCGTGGATCTTGCATGTTCAGCACGTTGACATGTTTCTCCTTCTTGTCACTGGTGAGCCGCAGAAGAAAGACTTGTTTATTCTCAGTGCCATACACATTAATCGACATCGCGTTTAAACATTCAAATCTGGAAATGTCTTTTAAAATTATTGGAAATTCGATACCCGTGAAATTTAACACTGTCGTGTAATGCGAATACAATTCCTGATCTGCATTTCTTTCAGTCGGATACAGAGCAGCAACCACCGACCACGCGAAGCACGTATTGTCCGTCGACACTCACCGCTTGTTTCGTCGCTATTTCTCACGGCACTTTGATATGACATCCCGCACGCATGGGATTTAAGAGGGGTGTTCAAAAAATAAGTTTCCCTGCTCCGGGAAAAAAGCAAAACACAATTTTTAGGTTAAAGTAACATATGTATTTATTGTTTGACTTATAAACTATTTTTCTACATAGTCCCCTTGGACTTGAATACATTTTTTATATCTGTTCTGAAGCTTTGACAAACCTAGTTTATAAAAATCCGTGCCCTGTTTTTTAAAGAATAATTTAACAAAGTCTTTCACTTCATCATTTGAATTGAAGTGATGGCCACTCAAACTTTCCTTTAACTTAGGAAAAAGATAAAAGTCACTTGGTGCGAGATCTGGAGAGTAGAGTGGGTGATCAAAAATTTCCCATTTGAATTTTTCCAGTAAGGTTTGTGTTTTTTTTGCTGAATGAGGCCGTGCATTGTCGTGAAAAAGCAACACTTTTCTCGATAATTTTCCAGGACGCTTTCGTTTAATGGCACTTTTAAGTTTATTTAGCACTTCACAGTAACGATCTGCATTTATCGTGGTACCGGATTCAAGAAAATCAATCAACAGAACACCTTCATTGTCCCAAAAAACTGTGGCCATAATCTTACCAGCAGAATACTGGATTTTTGCTTTTTTTGGAGCACTCTCTTCTGATTTCTTCCAATTTCTTTTATCTTTTTCCTAAGTTAAAGGAAAGTTTGGGTGGCCATCACTTCAATTCAAATGATGAAGTGAAAGACTTTGTTAAATTATTCTTTAAAAAACAGGGCACGGATTTTTATAAACTAGGTTTGTCAAAGCTTCAGAACAGATATAAAAAATGTATTCAAGTCCAAGGGGACTATGTAGAAAAATAGTTTATAAGTCAAACAATAAATACATATGTTACTTTAACCTAAAAATTGTGTTTTGCTTTTTTCCCGGAGCAGGGAAACTTACTTTTTGAACACCCCTCGTAGTTTATTTACATTGATAGTCAAATTCAATATACGTGACAATGCCCACCCGCTGTCGCGTTCTTGGAAGTCACTCTTCGAGTGACGTCAACGCTCGATGACATGCCGCTCGTACCACTCACGCAAATCTGTGTATCGGTATATCTCAATGTTCTTAGAGTTTATACTCTTAATGTCACGTTTGTTGTTCGTCGCAAACTCGCCGTTGAACGCGGTGTTCACTTTTACTACCGTGTCTTTCTATAGCGTCTCTCACACGCTCGAGCACTATTTCTTTTCTCGTTTTCCAAAAACCGCTCGATGTGATTAGATTTTATCATCGCACTTGTCAATATATGACTCTCGAACGCGGCGTCAATTTCTCGCTAGACGAGAGATCTTTCGTCGCGACTCGTGTACCTGCCACCAACGTGCACGAAATGTCGCTCTAATTGTGTCTTTGCACCCGTGAGTCGCGCGATCCTCACCACTACAGATTGTCTGTGTCCAACGGCGAGGCGCGGACGTTTGTTCACGACAAAGTTCTTCGAACTCAATGCACTCGTCGCATCGTTGCAGCCACGCGAAACGCTCCACCAGAGTAGTGACCTGACCGTACTGCTCCAACAGTTCGCATTCCACTAGTTCATGATTTTCCATGTCTTTTTTTTTACCATCTTTAGATCACGGCACACTCTTACATGGAGCACTTGCACGTGACTCGTTCATACGTTGCAACACCGCTTTACATCTAGAATGTCATAGATCTTTATCACCTTGGTATTATGTTCGTCTACTCTTCATAAGGATGGCATAATTGATTACGCATATATTTATCGCACAGGTCATGAAACACTTTTTTAGCAGGATTCTCCTCGCGATCGTAGTATGGTATCACTAACTTGTTCATCACGCATCTTCGATGCACTTCTCACCACCCGTGAGAATCTTAATACGTCTGCAGCTATATTGAACCTTCTTTTCATTTTGCATTGAATGGACACTGTTCCTTTATTAAACCAAAAGCTTTGTACTAAAATTTCTCTTCGAAATCAATGTGCACTTTCATATCCTAATCATCCGAACCAATATTCCTTTTCATCATCGTTATCGTCAATGATGATGACTCCCTGTTTCGCACCACGTGTACTCATTTCGATCACGTAGAAACTGCATCGGCGATATTCGCACATCTTTGTCTCTTCTCCGCGGATCATAGTTTTTAGGCATACTTTTTGCGTTCATTTTTTTTTCACAGTACTGTTCACAATAGTTTTTCAATGTGTGCATTATGTGGGCACTTGTTGCACGGAAATATAGGTTACATTGACACTCTGCAATTCGTGCAAGACCGAGCTTAGCGCATCAATATAATCGATATCGTGCTTCCTTACAAGATATATTCCCATAACATCGGTGTCAATCAAACGGATCATGCATGCTGCACATACAGTTGCATCACCCATTGTATAGTAATACTGGATCATGTAGTGTTTATACGGTGTTTAATACTACGTTCACACACACACACACACACACACACACACACACACACACACACACACACCCACACACACACACACACACACACACACACACACACACAGTGCACGAATTTCTGGAGACGCCATAAATTTCTCTGCGTGATCCGTATCGTGCTCGCTCAAATTACTAGCATAACCGGTATCGTCGAATAACACTTCTTCGTCGGAATCTTGGTCCATTATTTCTTCAAAATCTATTTCCATTTCTTTGAACACTTCGAATACTTCGTCTTTAATATTCTCGAACTATTCCAGATCCATGTTTCTAAAACTCGACTACGTTGACTATGTTCTCAATGTTCGCACGATAGTTAGCCATACTTTTTCCATTATTCTTATTGTGACCGATTCGTCTGCCAGGACACCAACTGTGGAACTGAGCGCTTATAATACATTATATATTTCATTTGTGACTTCTTTGTCCCTTTGCCTATTGGATCACACTTTCTTTAAAAGTATAGATAAGGCAACATCGCGAGCGGTTCTAGTTTATATTTTTCACACCTCATTGGAATATTATATAAACAGCATCAACGCTTCTCTTACGTGTCGCGACATACCATCCATCTCTTCCCAGAAAAAATCGTTATCGATACTTCTTCGAAGAAATTTAAGGGGCTGTAGGAACGCAGTATGATTTCATACTTTTCACTAGAGCACCATTTTCATTTTACTGTAGAAGAGTTATGTTTAGTTTAGCGCAAGTCGAAACATCGGCACTTCTCTTAACGCATCGCAACATATCACCGATCTGAGTGTATATGAACAGTGTATACAGCTTTTTTTGCTTTCAATCGTAAACTTCGATTACAAGCGAGACATGGATCGAATGAAGAATATGTCGAAAATCAATCAAGCGTAAAGTCATCTCTTGTCACCAGGTCCGCCAAGTCCACCACCATCGAGGAAAAAAACGAGATATTGGGAATGTCCTAATGAAAAAGCATCAAAATCGCGAACGTGTTCCTTATCATCAACGTCATCAATGCTATAAGGTATCATCAAAATATAAGCCATAAAGTATCGCATTTAGAGTGACTAGTGTCAATTCTCTGCTGAAAAAGCGATAGTGGAAAAAAAAAATTTTTTTCGTTCTCTTTTTGCAGAAAGCGCTATTAGCGATGTTCGAGCCACCGATCGCATTCGAATGCTGTCGATTGCGAAAAAAAATGTAATAAAAAATGAGAAAAAAATCTGTGTAATAAGTATAATGTGAATAAAAAATTTTCGTTCGCATTACTACATATGTACTTTCTTTTACTTTCCATCCTCTTGATGCGCTAATAAAAAACCGTATTGAACATACTTCTCATAAAAAAAGAGACTTTTATTCTGATTTTGTTGATTCATTCTTTCTTCCTTTCTTCGATATCTCGTTTCGCGCTCCGACATGATCGAGCTCTATCTTTCTCTAACATGTGAGTTCTTGTTATCTACGCATTTTTAGGGAAGGTGATAGGGTGGCGACGGACAGCGAGCGGCGGACGGCGGTGGAGGTGGGCGATGGGCGGCAGCGGTGGCAACAGCGGCGGCGGCGGGTAACGAAAAAAATAGTGAAATGTCATCATGTTTTCTTACTCAATCGATCGAGGTTTTATAATATAAACAGTAAAGCTGTCGGGACCTATCCCGCGTCTTCCCCCTCCCCGCGCTACAAATTCCTTGCGCTTTACCTCCGCGCCCCACGCCCCCCCTCAGAGGACCAGAGTTAGAATTACTCTATTATAGCTACTTGTCTACTTACATTCAGTAAGCGTGAATATTCAATAACAAAGAAGTATGTATGTCACTTCTGGAATCGATTTAAAATCTCTTTAAAATATCATAATAAATACAATGATATAAGGAAAACACGCTTTCTTAATGTATGTCTAATTTGATTGCTTGTACAAGGATTTATCGTCGAAAGGAAATTTATCATGAAGAAAGTGACAGTGTTGAGAAACGGAGTTATTTTCTCATTACATTTTTACATGTTCCATACCATGAAATTTCTTGACAAAATCCGAAAATTGAGCTTTACGGCTGAGTGCTTGTCCCCATGGATTGCAATATGAAGACAAGATGATTCCGTACAGCATGGTGAAACGCCTGATTACAACGGCTGTAATTGGTGTGGAAGACAATAAGACTCTTGTATACGTTAAAGGATTTAAAAAACGCGAATGGCTAGCTGATATATCCAATAGTAACGACTTGATCATTGAGATCCTGGATGCTGATTACAAAGATATAGATTCTTTACGTAATCTGGATATTAGTAATACTACTATTACTAGTACGATGTGGAAAACATGTTAAGAATTGTGTGTTACACAATGTGTTTAAAATATTCAACTGGTGGTCTCTATGCCAAAAAGAAATGTATAAAGTTTAAAAAATAAAGTTTCTTATTAAAGTAAAAAATAAGATTCCTTTTTAAATATGTTTTTACTTCTTTTCCTGAGATTCATTTTTGAAAAGAGAATAAGAGCAGACAGACTTTAATGTCGTTGACGCCAATCCAAGATAAAAAAGAATCGATATTATTAGAGTGCATTCTTATGATATGTGTCAATTTGGTATCCTTCGACCACGTCGCAACTGTTCTTCAAAGTATAATGTATAAAAAAAAATCCCTTCCATTTAGGGTATGTAAAAAAAAATGTTGAAGGGAATACTATATAAAAGAAGTGTTCCGGGCAACGTTACCGCATCAGTCATTCAGAAAGCTCCAAAAGAGTTCAGATAGCTATTGCTAATTATAAGTTTTCCGAGAAAATAAAATATCTCAAGCCATGAAGTATTATGTTCCAATTCAACAGTATGATGCGTGCCAGAGACAGTAAGTTTATTTAATATTATAAAATATTTACTTATATGTGTTATACGTTATGCATTTTTGTGAGAGGTATTTACATGTTTTCTTTTTTTTTCAGACGCATTTTCTCAGACATCGCCTGTACGTCTTCGAAACCTCATGCCTCATATCTTTATGAGAAAATATGCGTTGACTTCGACAGTGTACAAGGACATGTGTTCTTGGACATTGGGATCATTGTGGAATCTATATTTTGTGTGCAAATTGCGATTGGTGATAATCCAGGCAATCGCATGTTCATACCTCATGCTACGTGAAAGACGTTGATCGAGAGGCGTGCAAATATTGAGCGATTAATGCAGTCAACAGTCCCATCATCATCATCGATTCAAGATCTAAATATGGAACTTGTTAAAATATATGATACGAATAACGTGAAGTTAATATTAAATGGCACATGTATGAAACCAACAACTGTGCTTTTCTTATTTGAGCTTGAACAATGTGTTGAACATGTATTCTATGAACTTAATACGGTGTTAGTAAGAAATTCGAATATTTTTTTCATTTTTAAGACAAAATGCTAATAATAAAACTGACGCTGCAAACACTTTGTACAAAATTTATGATAAAAATTCTATTATAGGATGTGAACTAATAGTCTATGGTTTAGATTATATTGTACATACTGCATTACATGATAAATAAATGTATGTTAAAAAATATATTGTTAGTGAGAGGACCGAATTGTCCCCGTTGCGCTATGTGGAGCGCTGTTTTCTCCTGGTATGAGATCTGTGTCTCCGCCTTGTGGCTTGTTAGCGATCTGCGTCGCTTGTCCTGTGGCCACTCTCGGTGTGATTCGGTTTAGAGCGATGAAAGAGTATATGTGACTTGAATTTATGTAACTTGTGTTACAACTCGTATAATCGAAGTACCGACTTGCGCACCGGTCGCGTACGTGACCACAAGAGAGAATTCGTACACCAACTTCTTCTGGAAAGACTGTGTTAATAATGTGGCGATCACGCCGGTCGCCTAGTCGCGCGCATGCCCCCTTTCCTACGGTGGGCCCCATCAGCCACGCGACACGGCGTTTACATGCCGCGATCACGCGGCGCAGACAACGGGCTGGTCACAAATCACGCACGCTATGATGATCGCTAACATATACGTTAATGAGATGTTTAAATTTGTAGTAACTGAAACCTTAAGTGTATTGAAAAACATTAATTGAAAATTGAATGTTTAGTTTATTTCGATTAACTATCCATCAAATTTAATGCCCATATTCATTACATTAAAAAAATTTGTAACTTTCAAGGAAAGGGGCCCAATTGTCCCTCTCCGATTTTAATGAGCATTTATTATATTATTCTCCAGACAAAAATAAGCGACACGTATTTTTTTATACGTACCCATACGCACTTTTAGGACACCCTTTAGAAAAAAAATCGGTGTTTTTCTTTCGAAGCGAATGTCGCTGGAATTGTAAGAGATAGAAAAAAATTTCAGAATGAAAACAGAATGGCTTTAAAAATACTTTAGAACTATAATAAAAAAATTTTTTTCTTTATAAAAAAATTTTCAACGTTCATTATATTTGAGACTAGTGTAATCTAATTTTCAGTTATATTATTCAATTCTTTTCAATTATTGCATGACCATAAGCTTCCGTTACACGTTACTTAAAATTTATTAAAACATTTCTAACAGTGATACAAAATAACGTAATTAACGTAATTAATACGTTCAATTGCATTTAATGATTTAAAAAACAAAAAAGGTAAGAGTTTCAGCTGAAAGAATATTGGATTTGCAATGTACAGACTTACGATTAATTATTAATTACGAGATCATTTTGTAAGATAAAGAAAAATTAAGTGTAATTAAAACTATTAAATATTTATGTTATACACTCAGAGAAAGGTTTCTTCGATTCAAAGAAATGTTCCGCGGAACGATTTCCTAATCGCGAGCGGCATCCTTCGTCAAAGGCCATTAGGAAATGTATCCTACGGGCGAAGGAAACAGGAAGTCTCTTGCGGGGTACGCGAAATTATGGTCCACCGATACGTCGCAACGTTGTTCTCAAAGAAGAAGTCCTTCGGATGTTCGAGGAAAATCCTGGAACTAGTGTGCGTCGTGCAGCTCGCGCACTCGGTTTACCGATGTATGGTGCATCGCATTTTACAGCAAAATAATTTACGGCCGTTTTATTACCAACGCGTGCAGCAATTGCTGGAGCGAAATGAAGCACCGCGCGTTCATTTTTGTGAAGGTATTTACTTATTCTTTTTACTCGATAATCACAACGCTTTTTTGCAGAGATTAAACATCAATAAAATATGCGCAAGGCTTCTTGCACAATGTCGGCGAAATGCCTCATTTCCCGATTATATTTTATGGACGAATGAGGCCACCTTTATGTCAAATGGTGTGTTCAACTCAAGAAATCATTTGGTCTGGCAATTCGAAAATCCACATGCCATTCGCGAGGGCGCTTTTCAATATCGTTGGTCAATCAACGTAGGCAGGAGTATTAAAGGACCGAGTGGTAAATATTCTTGTAAATTATTATATAAAGAAAATATCTTTTCTTCCATAGTTTTTTCGAATGTATTTACAATTGACAATTTTTAGGTCGGTCCTCATTTTTTGCCGCCACGTCTCAGCGTACAGGCGTACAGAGAGTTTTTAGAAAATGATTTACCGGTGCTTCTCGAGGATGTTCCTCTCAATATTCGCCAAACGCTGATTTATCAGTATGATGAAGCTCCTGCACATTTCTCTCAAACAAGAGAAATGTTAGATGCGCGTTTTCCGGAGAGGTGGATGGGTCGTGGTGGTCCGATTACTTCGTCGGCAAGATCGCTAGATTTAAATATGCTTGATTACTTTGTTTGGAGCCATATAAAAGATTTAATCGAGCATAGGCGTGATGGCCTTGAACATGAGGTATGCGATGAGATCATAGCGGCCTTTAATACCATTACGCCGGACATAGTGTATCGTGCAACGCGGCAAATAGTTCGAAGAGCCGAACTTTGTTCACAAGTACGAGGAAGACATTTCGAACAATTGTTGCATTAAACAATGAGAGTGGATTAGGCCTACTGGGGAAATCACTTTAAAAAAAACGCGCTAAGCTATCTACCTCAAGGAGGTATGGAAACGATAGCGTTTCCTAAGTACTTAAAACTTTTTATATTTTCAGAAGAATATGAGTAGCGTCTCATCGCATTCTGTAGTTTAATTTTTTTATTACATCCAGAGAAAAATTACTTCAAAGAAATGTTTCTTTGCTATACGATTAAAGAAAACATTTCTTTGATTTGAACATCATTTCTTTGATTTAAACATAATTTTTTCAAATTAAAGAAATTTTTTCTTTAACCGTATAGCAAAGGAACATTTCTTTGAATCGAAGAAACCTTTCTCTGAGTGTATAACATAAATATTTAATAGTTTTAATTACACTTAATTTTTCTTATCTTACAAAATGATCTCGTAATTAATAATTAATCGTAAGTCTGTACATTGCAAATCCAATATTCTTTCAGCTGAAACTCTTACCTTTTTTGTTTTTTAAATCATTAAATGCAATTGAACGTATTAATTACGTTAATTACGTTATTTTGTATCACTGTTAGAAATGTTTTAATGAATTTTAAGTAACGTGTAACGGAAGCTTATG
>JAANIC010003864.1:284749-312606 GCA_017607545.1 Acromyrmex charruanus | reverse complement strand
ACACACACACACACACACACACACACACACACACACACACACACCCTCAGAAACACACACACGCACACGCACGCACGCACACATACACGCACGCACGCATGCACGCACATACACGCACGCACGCACGCGCGCACACACACACACACACACACACACACAAACACACACACACACACATACATACGCATACGCGTGTGTACGTATGCTATTATATATACATATATATATATAACTATTAGGTGTACAAATAAGTTTCCGTTGTTTTTTATCAAAAATTAAGCATTTATTGTGAAAGAACGATACATAATGTTTTATTGAAAGTATTGTTCATCGCTAGCCACTACTTTTTCCCATCTTTCTGGTAGCATACGGATACCGCGTTGGAAGAATGCTTCATCTTTTGAGGCTATCCAATTATCGATCCAATTTTTGGTATCTTCATATGATGTGAAGTGCTGCTCAGACAGGCCATGCGTCATCGATCGAAATAGATGGTAATCCGAAGGGGCAATGTCTGGTGAATACGGTGGGTGGGGTAGAATTTCCCAATTGAGTGTTTCCATGTAGGTTTTGACCGGCGCCGTAACATGTGGTCAAGCATTATTATGTAGGAGAATAATTTTGTCATGCTTGGAGTAGTAGTGGGTGCGTTTTTCCTTGAGTGCTCGGCTCAATCTCATCAATTGTGTTCGGTAGAGGGCCCCAGTAACGGTTTCGTTCGGTTTGAGCAACTCATAATACACGACACCAAGCTGATCCCACCAAATACACAACATGAGTTTTTTTCCATGAATATTCGGCTTGGCTGTCGATGTTGAAGCATAGCCAGGTGATTCCCATGATTTCCTCTTCTTTGGGTTATCGTAATGGATCCATTTTTCATCACCAATGACTATACGATGCAAAAAATCCTTTTGTTTATGCCTGACAAGCAGCATTTCACATATGGAAAATCAGCGTTCAATGTTTTTCGGCTTCAGTTCATATGGAACCCAATTCCCTTGCTTTTGAATCATTCCCAATGATTTCAAACGATGTGAAATTGCTTGTTGAGTCTCTCCTAATGTAAGTGCAAGTTCTTTTTGCGTTTGGCACGAATCTTCATTCAATAATGCTTCCAATTCCGCGTCTTCGTACACTTTCGGCCTTCCGCTATGTTCTTTGTCTTCGACGTCAAATTCACCGTTTTTAAATTTTTGAAACCATTCACGACAACTTGTCTCACTTAAGGCAGCCTCACCATATGCTTCTACAAGCAATCGATGAGCCTCAGCTGTAGATTTCTTCAAATTAAAGAAGTAAATCAAAAGTTCCCGCAAATGACGCTTATTCGGCTCAAAACACGGCATTTTCGCACAAAAAAAAATATATGATGCTGATACGAAATCGCTAGTATTTCAAGATTATGTTGTTGACAGATGTCCAACCTTATGATATAATGTTTTACATCAGACAATTTTAACCATAGCTTGTTAGTGGCGCCGTCTTTTGTCAAACAACGGAAACTTATTTGTACACCTAATATTATCATATTTATTTTATTATTGCTTTTCCTCTCAAAAGAAAAAACTTTGACCAGGGCACGTTTATTGATATGGGCCTGAGTAGGTCGATAATTCAGATCATTTCTATGGTTCAGCGACGCACTTTTCATGACAGCTCCGCTGTCGGAATATCGCGGAACTAAAATACTGCTTGGTTTCATGGCTTCACGTCAATTTCACTCATAATATACAAACAAAATTTTCGGATACTCTTTTCTCTTATACTAAAACTCCTACCTCATTTCTGAAAGCATAGGATTGTTCGTTTAGGTTTTCCGCAATTCGCCAGCTACTTTTTATGAATGTGCAAGATCTGAAACTCTTATATGCAGCACATATTCTGACGTATTGACTACAGAAGCCGATAACAAAACTGTAAGTTTTCAATTTTCTTTCATTTTTCGTATTCAAATGTAGCTGGCAAATTGCGTTGTTATCGATACTTTAATTGTGGAGAAGGATTTTTCAATCCATAAACACAATTAAGAGAAAAGAGTCTTTAATAATTAATGATAAAACAGGACACTCCAGCATCCCCTTAACTTATTGGATTAATTTCAATTTCACTTAAAGCCGATCCGCGTGAGTTCTCATATAATCTTTGTAACCCTTGCGAGGCCGGAATATAAATTTCTCCTACAAATTATTATCCATTCTTTCTTTGTGAGATTCATTTTCAATCATCGCACATTCTGACCTCCGATCCCCAGATAAATTGCTTAAATGCATTGATCTAAGAAACGGATGAACCTCAATTTGTATTACATCATTACGTAACATTATCATTATTCTCTTCCATATGAATTACAGCCATTGTAATCAGGCGTTTCACCATGCTGTACTGAATCATCTTCCCATTGCAATTCATGACAAGCACTCAGCCAGGAAGCGCAGTCCTTTTTGGATTTTGTCAAGAAATTCCATGGCATGGGACATATAAAAATGTAATGAGAGAATGGCTTCGTTTCTCAACACCATACTTTCTTCACAAATTTCCTTCCAACGATAAATCCTTGTATAAACAATCAAATTAGGCATTAAGAAAGCGTGTTTTCCTTATGTCATTGTGTTTAACTAAATTTCAAAAAGATTTTAAATCGATTCCAGAGATGACACACATATCCCTTTGTTATTAAATATTTTCACGCTTATTGAATGTAAGTAGACAAAAAATGAAGATATATTTACAATATTATATATAAATTTGTCTATTTATAATATATCTTCATTTTTTGTCTACGTACATTCAATAAGCGTGAAAATATTTAATAACAAAGGGATATGTGTGTCATCTCTGGAATCGATTTAAAATCTCTTTGAAATTTAGTTAAACACAATGACATAAGGAAAATATGCTTTCTTAATACCTAATTTAATTGTTATCTTAAAGATTCTTTAAATTAATGCTTCATAAATACGTAAGCTATGATGTAATTTTTTATTATTGAATACAAAAACGGTTATGACATCTCCCAACGTGATCTGAGTTTCTTTCACTTAATCCGAAGAATTTGTTACGTCTATATTTTAATATTAATAAATTTCACGTTAAATATATTACAGATATGATGCATCTTTAAATCATAATAAAAAAAAATGGTAATTCTAAATGAATGTATGAGTAAGTATAAAATGTTAAAATGAATAATATATTTCAATGTTTTCATGTAAACGTTCGCTACCGAAATCTAAGTTATCTTGAAGAATTCGTAACTCGTGTACCTTTAATATTAAAAACATTATGAATTCTTTTTAAAGAGAAACCAACATTGTTGATCAAACTAAACTGTTAAAGAATAAATACATTATTTCTTCGAACGCTCTTGCACGCTCTATGTTCATTGCTATAATATAAAATCATTGTTTAATAACAATCATTTATTGTTATAATAGAATTAAAATTAAATTGCTGCAAAATATAGTTCTATCTCATTATTGCGATATTCATAACAAATTTTTCACAGGTACAACGGTAAATTCGTGATATTAGCTATACAGTTTTTAAATTTATTTCATATAATTATACATTATTATTATTATTAATTTAGTTCTCTTTTCTTATACACTTATCTCATAATATTTAATTACTTTTTTAATTACAGGAAATATTAATTTTATTTATAAAAGATTTTTATTTGTGATAAAAAATGTTTATAAGTAAANTGTAATATGTTATATATAAGTTATAAACCGTATAAAAAATTTCTTTAATTAGGTAAATTTTAATTCCATTAATTAAGTAAAAGAAATCCTATATTCGATCAAAGCTGATCTTATTACTTAAATATTTCGGTGTGAATTTATATACATACGTACATAGACAATTCTGTAAACTGCACAATAAAGTCCTTTTCAATCTTGAAACGCAATCATGGATGGAACTACAATAGTATTATAAAATTATGTATTATAATTGTGTGTTCATATACGTTTCCTTTAAAAACGATATTCACTCACTAGTTATTGATCAAACGGATGTTCACTTACTAATAATCATTGGCGACAAGTATTGCTGAAGTCGGCATGCTTGACCTATGCGAAACTGCAAAATTGTGTTTCTACGTATTCAACAGAGTAATCTAATCGCAAAACATGTTGTGACATGTCGATTTTCTATAGAAAAAAATTTTTATATTATACTTATGTAGGATCTTTGATAGGAAGGGTGATTAAAACGTTCAACTCAAACACCGTCCACACCATTCGGCTCGACTCGCAACAACAGCAACAACTTCGCTTCGCAACGGCTCGATTTTCCACGCTCAACGCTCAACTCTACCATGCCATGCTCTCTCGACGCTATTTCCTCGTACGCCATACATTACACACCGCCATGACAGTCCCTTATCTCTCGATACATATCTCGATTGATCGACTCTCGTAGCGCCATCGATCGCGCCATCGATCGTGCACTCGGAGAGCCACCGACTACCACACTCGCGCACGACCAAATAGAAACGCGCGAACTTTTCTAGATCCCACACTTATGCAAAATCGTATCTTCGTTATACAACTGTCGTACATCGACGTCTCACCAAGAAGAACTTATGCACTTTTATCTGTTAAATTTAAATCATCAACCGAAAAATGCTTTACTATTATGTTGTATACTCACTAATACATGTCGATAGTATTAATGAACTACAATCAAAACATCTATAACAATTATCAAACATATATCAAATCATCATCGAACGTCTATCGCACCACTTTTAACCTTAACTATACACACTGGGTATAGTTAAAAACCTCAACCTCAATTTGCTAAATCGAGATCTTTTCATATTTCTAAACTTTTCTTTTTCTTTGAACCGACAGTCGTCAAACAGTTCAATCGTACGCTAAAGATTGAAATATGGAAACAGTTCACACACAAATTATTAATCACGTATTCGTCTATTTGTAATGCAGCATTTTCGATATTATTTAAAGCGTAAACTATTTATATTTTATAATAAAATTTTTATCACAAATTTTGTGAAAAAAAAGCATTAAATTTATTGATAATACAACTTTTGGCATAAAAATTTATTTAAATTATTTTAATTCTTCATTCATACTGTTTACATACTGACACAGTTCAAAGTATACGTGCTCCATGCAATGTTTCAATTCGAACATAAAAAATACAGTTGATGGCTTCATGTACGGATATGTACCAAGTTATGACAATATTGCATTACATGCAACACATATAACAAGTTCTACAATCAGAAAAAATTTAATTTCTTGAATAGTTTATATTAGAAAAGAGCAATTACGGAGATCAAATAAACAAAATGACACAGAATCATTGCTGGATTCGTATTTTATAATTTGTAACACCATAATTTGTTTGAATTTGCATTGAGAGTGACTCGATTAATGTTGTGTAGAGCTCTAAATAGACGTGCACGTCAATACGAAATCGTGGACCAAATCAATCATTCACATGCATACACGGGTATGGACGTCGTGAGAGCCAGCATTTCAAGAAGAAGAAAACGCGGTATAGATCAGAGCGATGATTGGCGTGTATGATCGTTAAGCTGCTTGTGATTGTCCGAAACGCTACCACCGCTAACCGTGGTCTCCATGTTTTCGGAAACACCAATCAGGAGAAAGATCGAGGGCTCGTAGGGGATCGTGGTGGCGTAAAGATATTCTTTCGATCACGAACTGAGCAAGAGTGCGGGTCGCATACGAATTCGGAATGAGTCTAAGTCCTAGAACGTTTTGCGTGCGTGATCGCGACTCAGGGTTTCCCCTAGGCATCATCGCGAATATAGTTTAATTCGACTACGAGTTATACGTAGTGACTCAGGATGACTCGACAACATCCCCAGATGTTATCCGAAGGATGATCCAGGGACTCGAATTCCTCTAGGCGAAATCGCCGTCTTAAATATGCGGTAACATAAGCCATAGAGATAGTGAAATGTATTTTTTAAGCGTCTTGCTTGATATGTGATTTGTACTCGATTTAATTAAACATTATTTATAAACGAAAACACAGTGTGAGATATTAGTGTTGTCTTCCTGAATCACGAAACAATTAAGGTCCAGACGTTTGTAATAAATTGCACAATTGATATTAGTATGTCAGTTATTTAACTTTGAAATACAGTGTTAAAAAATACATCATTGGTTACGTCGATCTGACAAACCACTGTCATATTTCTGCTAATTTTATAAATTCTTATAATGAAGAATGTACACTATGTGTAATACGTGCGCATGCACGCACGCACACACACATTCATATGTACGTTCACATGTACACATTTACATACGTGCATACATATGTACATACAATCATACATACGTTTATGCGTATATACGTATATACATGCATACATGTTTATTCGTACATATGTTTATGCGTACATACATACATACATGTATACATATTCATTCGTACATTCGTATATACATGCATACATACATTCATTCGTACATACATATTTTCATACGCATTTGACTAAATTCCGCGTACCATTGTACACTATCGGGTTTTACGTGCGCGCGACGCGATGTTCAATCATACTCGTGTCGTCTTACCGACGTTGACATGGTTTTATTCGTTGTATGGTATACGTAGCGGTCTGCGTCAGCATTTCAACAGTACGCAAGAGCCAACAAAAAGTCGTACGATCCGTACGTTGTTGACCCTTGCATATCTGTTGGAGCGCAGACCACCGCCACGTATATCGTGTTCAAGGAATAGAACCATATCAATGTCGGCAAGACGTCCGAAGTTGATACGAATATGATAAATATTTTGTGTCATTTTTAAGATAAAATTGTATTATTAATAAAAGCGATGCTACAAACATTTTGTACAAAATTTATGATACAAATTCTACTATAGAATATGAACTAATAATTTATGGTTTAGATTATATTGTACATGCTGCACTGCATGATAAATAAATGTATATTATAAAATATATTCTTTTCTTCTAAAATTATTGTATCCCTAGTATCTTTGCCACTTCTTTTTCATATCTTCGTAATAGTATTGAATTAGTCAATAAGAAAGCGGGTTTGGCCATTTGTATTACAGTGATTAAAAAAAAATTATTATCATTATTAGTTATTAAGCTATATTATTAAAATTTTATAAAAATGTTATCATAATTAATTTCTAAGTCGTATTATTAAAAATCATAAATACCATATCTATTTAATTAAATCACGTGCATACATAAACGAAGTGGGCACCAAAAGAAAATTTGGCAATTATATACATTAACAGACACCGCGCCGATGACCTTGACAACATATGTTGTCACCTTCGACAAGTTTTAGGTGGTGGTCGTCCTTCGTTAAAAAGTTATTAACAAAAAAAGTTAAACTATATAACACGAGAATTCCCTTCTTTAAAATATGTTTGATAGTTGTGCACTGTAGGGGACGTCGTGCCGACGATCGCGACTTTGACATATGTTGTCAAACAAATTATGGAAGTATGGCGCCCCTTTGCAAGGGGTGAAGGGGAGGTGAGATTCGAAGGTGAAAGTTGTGCGCCCCTTTGCAGGGGGGGAGGAGAGGTGAGAGTCAATGATGAAAGTCGTGCGCCCCTTTGCAGGAGGGGGGAGATGAAAGTCGAGGGTGAAAATCGTGCGCTCCTTTGCAGGTGGGAGGGGAGGTGAAAGTCGTGTGTTCCTTTGCAGGAGGGGGGAGGGGAGGTGAGAGTGAAAGTCATGCGCTCCTTTGCAGTGGGGGAGGAGAGTGAGAGTTGCTTCACGTGGAAAGTCGAAAGTAGAGTTGCTGAAATAAAATAATAGCTATATGAAGTATATACATATTTATTCATAGTTTTGGAATTTATTCTCTAACGGAAAGATATACTACATAAATTAGACCTTTGAGTCTAAATATCTTAGAAACTATAAGAGATCGCCATCTAGTTGCTAAGGCAAAGTTATTAAGAACTCATGACCTTGACAATATATGTCAAGGTCAAGGTCATCTGCGCGGTGTCCATTAATACGTATAATTACCGAAAATTTTTAAACAAATACCAAAACTTCAAGAATTCTGATGTAGAATCCTGTTTCTGAAAAGGTAAGTTGTAAGATATCAATGAGCATTTCTCAACGTCTGTGTGTGAATAAAAATTGTATACATGCGTTAAAAAAAGTCCATTGAACATTTCGATCTTTCAAAAATCTTGAAATTTATTTCCGCGCATACAGAGACTTATTGTGTGTGGATAAATTTATACAAGCTGCACGGAAAGCCAATGAAAAAATGAATGAATAAATGAATGCACGTTGATAAATGCGTAGATATCTTAAGACATCTCTCTCCATATGTGTTTGCTAAATATTTTTGTAAGTATGCTATTACTATTTGGCTTACTAAATACTTCTGAAAGAACTGTAAGTACTATTACAAATTTTATTACAAACATTGGAATTTTGGTACAAACATTTTTTTAACACTTTATCTCCGTTAATTAACAGTAATTTTTTACTAATATCGAAAACTTAATATTTTTGATTTAGTAAGTTATTTATTAAAATATATACATGTATACATATACAAATACAATTGTTTTTCTGAAAATAGTTTCTTATTACATATAAAAATACATTATTATTACTTTTTATTACTTTGAAATTTTATTTTACTTCACTGTACTTCACTAAACATATTGTATGTTCAATTTCTATTGAGTGATTAAGTTTACTATGATTATATTAAGGCTCAGTTTCAACTCACGATTGACTTTTAATCGAGGATCAACGTATTCATATTCCAATTCTAGAATTGAAAAGAGATAAGAAACAAGTTGAATCTTAGTTAATCAAGAGTTAATTAAGAGTGAGTTGTGAAACTTGGCCTAAGAAAAATAATCGAAGAGCTCTCGCATATAATAATAAATACATACTTTTATTATTTTCACTTTAAATATGCAAAAAAAGATTTTCTGATTACAGTATACTTATAATTATAAACTTGAATTTATATTCATAATAAGACAATTCAAAAATAAAATGAATGAATTTATGAAAAATCGTTTGCAAATAAATTTTCGCACAATTCGAACAATTTTCCAAAATTCGAATTTTGCAAAAATTCATATTTGGGTTTATGATAGCGCTGATTTTTAACTTAGTTTTTAAAATTTAAAAATCAAGAACAAAATGGTGTTCTGATTTTGTATTCTAAAAACTTTTTTACATTTACTTTTATTTTTAGATTTTTAGTTAATAATCTTGGATACTGACTAGACCTTACGTAATACGACAATTTCACCGTCGGAATCTGTTGTAAAAATCCAAATCCATCAACTTCCCCACTATTGCTATCTGATATAAATCCAAGTTTATCAACTTCCAGTGTTTCATCAGAAGATGAGAAAATTCGGGCTGATAGAAAGAAATGTCTAAATAAAGTTACAATGATTTTATCAAAATATATGCTAACCAAAACTGTAATTCTAATAAGTTATACAGAATTACATACACGTAAAAATCAATAAACTGCACAATTTTACTTACAATAATTTTTCTCATTATAAATACACTTTTTCCCTTTAGACTGTTCTTAGACTGATAAACACCACTGAAGGACAATTTATCAAGGCTAGTTAAAATAAAAACAGCATTATTCTAAGGAATAAACTGGCAGAACTTATAGTTAAGCATGAATTTGTAGGAAATAAGGACGCTAGGTATACAACTAATAGATATTTATCATTAATATGTTATAATATTATATAACATATATAATAATAAATTTCATTATATTTTGACATCTCAAATATTTTCTTTAGAATCTCGATTGAAAGATTTACTTAACTGGCAAAGAAAATATGCGAAGTGTTTTCACATGAAAATCCAAGCATTTATTATATACCATAAATGTGGAAGAAAAACCTAAAGCAGCCCGAGGGAAATTATGGAGTGCTTCTCCAACGTTTTTCCTCTCTAAAAATTGAACCGCTAACTGTTGCGAGGTAAGTCACAAAGTTTAAAAGCTGAGTGGCAATGAGAACTCAAGCTGAAATTATATAAATGTGATTAAAATATCGTATGTATAAGATTAGAAAATTAATAATTACCTCACCTCACACAGTCGACGTCTCAATACTAAACAATGAATATGTCGTATACAACATTTTGTACATTGTTAATAAATTAAAAATTATCATCAAAATTTTAAAACATTAATTGAGAGAACTATTTGTGTCCTGTCATTTCGACCGTTGGTTGAAAAATGATTGCAAAACAAGTAACACAGCGGTTAATTTGAAAACAAAACAAACTATAGTTATGATATGTACACAGTGCGACAAATATGTTCCCGGACACGAACCACATCTCAGCAACCAGTGGCGACATCTGTGCGTTCAAACATGCATTTTAAAGATTGAACATTTTGCTATCATCTGTCAAAGTTTCATTCATTTTGGTTGACATATAACGAAGATATGACAGTTCATGTTAAACAAGATTTTGGTCGAGGTAGAAATTTTAATATGGAACAAAGAGCAGTGATTAAATTTAACGCAAAACTTGGTAAAAGTGCATCAGAAACATTCCGATCGATGCAACAAGTTTACGGCAGTCAATGTCTAGGTCGTACAGCTGTTTTTGAGTGGCATAAGCGTTTTTTGGAAGGCAGAGAGACCCTTGAAGATGATAAAAAATCAGGACGGCCAATTTTGGTTCGAACACTCGAAATGATCGAAAAAGTACGTGATTTTGTTGCAAACGATCGCAATGCATCACTAAAAATGATGGAGGAGGCTTTAAATATCAGTAGAGAAACGATTCGAACCATATTACATGAAGATTTGGGTAAAACGAAGGTTTGTGCGAAGTTTGTTCCACACACATTAAGAAGCGATCAAAAATCAGCGAGAATCAATTATTCCAGAGACATCGTTGCAGCCGCAGAAAATAATCCAAACTTCCTAAAATCAATTGTTACGGGTGATGAAACATGGTGCTTTCAATATGATCCAGAAACTAAGCGTCAAAGTGCGGAATGGAAGTCAAAAAATTCACCACAAGCAAAAAAAGTACGAAAAGTTCCATCAAAAATCAAGACAATGCTCATCACATTCTTTGATAGCAAAGGTATTATCCACAAAGAGTTTGTTCCAACTGGCCAAACAATTACTGGTGCATATTATCTTGAAGTTTTAAAGCGATTGATCGGCAGAATTCATCGTATTCGTCCCGAATATTGTGATCAAGAAGATTGATCTTTGTTGCATGATAATGCACCGAGTCACACTTCATTGATTGTCCGTCAATGTTTGGCTCGAAATCGTGTCTTAAACCATCCACCGTATTCACCTGATTTGGCCCCCTGCGACTTCTCATTATTCCCAAAATTGAAATTGAAATTGAAAGGACGCTTTTTTGATGACATTCCGACCATTCAATCAGCTTCTACACAAGCACTAGAGGCAATTCCGCAAACTGAGCTAGAACATGCATTTGAATCACTATTGAATCGCTGTAACAAGTGTATTGAAGCCAGAGGAGAATATTTTGAATAAGAAAACCAAAAAATATGCATATTTGTTGTTTCAGGTTCTGTCCGGGAACATATTTGTCGCACTGTGTATTGTCATGAGAAGTAACTTATATATTGAAGGTGCGAATTCAAAACGAACATACATACATACAAATAAAGCAGATTACAATTTCATTCTAGAAAATAAGTGCGATATGTTATTTTTGGTGCACAAACCATAAAAGTCGTTTATTGAGATTTGATTTGAAATTTATACTAGCCCGTACAATGAAAAATAATTGCTTGTAATTTCACCAATTTGTTAATGACTCGGAAAAAGAACATAGCGGCCTGTTCTCAAAACTTTGATGAACGTTTCTCGGTGTCCACTTAGAAATAATGTTGAAGCTTTTACAAAATAATCGAGAGGATGGGTGGAATGAAGGCACGAATCTATTTAGGTCCTTTTTCAAGAAATTAGCTTTTTTATATAATATTGATCGTAATAGGAAAATATATTAATATATTTAATTAATATAACATGTAACTTCTTAAGAACATTACATAAATTTATTCGATACTATACCCGTTTGTGTATAATAAAAAAGTAGCAAGTTATTTTAATTCTTATTAAAATCAAGATTTTATAATTAGACCTTTATTCTGCTCATCCACTCAATTATTACAACATTTGAAGTATGAAAAGTATTACATTAGAATAGTATTTTCAAAAGCTCTATAACGAAGTGAATATATATTACGTCAATTACTCAACATTTGAAGTACGAAAAGTATTACATTAGAACGGTATTTTTAAAAGCTCTATAACGAAGTGAATACCTATTACGTCAAATAATCTGTATACTTTTAACCGTACAGCTTCTTTATACTTGACCCGAGAACATTGTATTTATGAATTTTGAGTTTATTTAATATTTATTCATTTCAGACAAACAACGTTTTTTTATCAATAAATCACTCGCTAAAAGTACATATAAATTCAAAATAGGAAGTTGATACGAAAATTCGAAATTTTACTAAAGAAAGATTGTAGTCTTTCAATCTGAACCATTTTCATAACTCTTTTATTTCAATATTCCATCCATCGAAAGTTTTTTAAAAGCAGGCCGTCATGTTCTTTTTCCGAGTCATTAACAAATTGATACTCTGGAATTACGAGCAATTATTTTTCATACGGTATAATATCTAGTATAAATTTCAAATCAAATCTCAAAACGACTTTTATGTTTTGTGCACCAAGAATAACATATCGCACTTATTTTCTAGAATGAAATTGTAATCAGTTTTATGTTGCAGATTGTATGTATGTATGTTCGTTTTAAACTCATCTTTAATAACATATGAGTTACGTCTCATAACAATATATTATATTAAATTTAGATATGTATATGTATACTTTATGTATGTTCACTTTAAACTGGCATTTTTAATAATATATCAGTTACTTATTATGGTAATATGTTACTTATTATGGTATTATTAGATAATCACTTAATTTTTAAAAGTTTAAATTTTTTAGGATACATTTGATGTATGTTCTCTTTGAATTGGCATCTCTAATAATATATCCTTGTCATGGTAATATATTATTAGAATTCACTTTGAATTGGCACCTTTAAGGGGTAATATCACCTTGTGACTTTTTTTTTCTCCATTTTTTGTTTATTGGCTTAAACACTCCCTAAACTATCCAAGAATGATAGGAAATGTTGATTATGGGGGGGGGGGAAATATTTTAAGTTTATCAAAATAGCGATTTTCTGAGCGTAGTCGGGGAGCGAAATAAGCGATATTTATAGAGCGCTGAGAGTTTTACAGCTAGGGCCTCGAATTTTGTTTGTATGAAATTTACCTATGATTTCTACTTGCAAGCCTTCAATTAGGACTAATAGATGTCTCTACTAGTCTTATTTAGAGAGTGAAAGAGCAGCTGTTTATAGAAAATAAACGCTCGTGTGGTCCATGGCACCTAAGAACATTTCTAGTGACAAAATCGTCCTCGATACAGCTGTATTTCTTGCTGTTTTATATTTCAATGATGGCTACAAGGGAGTTCTTACAGTTATGGAGCAATTGGGCATCACAATTGGAGAAAAATGCTACAATTTCTGCTCGGAAGCCGATGATGTTCGTATCTCGCTTTCCGAGCGCTCCCTCACTGAAGAGGCTAAAGCTGCCCGTAAAGATGCAACTTCATCCAGAAAAGATGAGGACCAAGAGAATCTTCATTTGGAAGGCCAATTGTATGGAGCAGGCATTGCAGATTAAAGGTAAAACAAAAATTTCACTAAAAACATACTACTTGAAACTTTAAACGCGTTTATCTCGAAACCATGTTTTTTGAACTTGGCGTACACATAGAGCCTACAATTTTCAACCGATTGCTTTGAAATTTTTACTGTATCTTAAAAACATGATTTTCTAGTGAACATCGGAGGATTTTTTCGATATTTGTTGTTGAACCGATTTTATAGCCGATTTTCGATCGATTTTTTCGAAAAAAACGGGTTTTTCAATCAAAACGATGCCATTTTTTTTTAAATTCATTTTTCAAAAAAATCCGTCGATGTTCACTTCATTTTACCTTATATTTGAAAAAAATCTTTGATTTTTTGTTGTAGATAAAAAATTGTGACCTGTAGATGTACGCCAATGTGGATGTATAAAAAAAAACTTTTTTTCAGTGTGCTTCCACGCCGCCATTTTGTATTTAAAAAATTGAATAAAATATGTTTTTTATACCTAAAGACTTGTACTTTCATTAGTGCAAAACCCCATATTAAAAAAAATTTTTTTGAGTTCACAGTAAGCCTTTGAAATAAGGCTCAGTTTTGCAGGTTACAAGGTGATATTACCCCTTAATAATACATCAGTTACTCATCATGGTAACATTATCAGATAATCATTTAAATTTTTAAAGGTTTACATTTTTTAGAATACACTTTATGTGTGTTCACTTTAAACTGGGACCTTGAATAATATATCAGTTACTTTTCATGGTAATGTATATTGTTAAATAATATATTATCAGACAATCGTTTACATTTTTAAAGGTTTACATTTTTGAGAATACGCTTTATGTATGTCTACTTTGAACTGGGACCTTGAATAATACAATATATCAATTACTTTTCATGGTAATATATATTGTTAGATAATCATTTAAATTTTGAAAGATTTTACATTTCTAAAGATTTGTTTTTGAACATGACCCTTTTTATTTTAATGAATTTTTAGGGATATATGACTCACGTTTCAGAGAACAGATATATAGATACGGGGCAGCTTTCTAGTAATGCAAGTATCACAAATGTATATATTTTCGACTCTTATCACGTAACCTTCTATTAGCTACAATTCATGCAATGCAGTTAGAAAAAATTGAAACACATGGTATAAATATATATAGTATATCATATATATATATGTATATTATATTTAATAGTATATATATAAAACTCATAATTATAATAAATATTGACCATATATTACATATTTATTTCAATTGCATCAGAACGAATTTTTAATATTCTATAAATATACTTAAAATAAAGAATGGGCCCCTCCATCGCCCATTCCCGTGAGGACGCATATTTTCTTCGTCTCTCCGATTTTAATACAACCTTTAATATTTATTTTGATTGCAACAGAATGAATTTTTAATATTTTATGAATATAGTTTTTTTTTGTTTGCGAGAAGAAAAATTTTCACATAGCCCCTCATCCGGGATGCTCTCGAAGGAGAATCTAACTGGATGAGGGGAAGATATCAAGGAATCGGTCTCCTGATTGTGCAGGATTCGATGAGTCTGCATCCCTCCTATAACACAGAAAGACAGCGGACATCATCGCCTACCTGCTAAAAAAACTGCCCCTATTCAGCACTTCCGCAAGACCACATTGAGCACACCTCGGAACCGCCTACCCGGCGGCATTTCATCAAGATGCACCTAAGTCGTGGACTTACGCTCCCACCTCCATGATCCAGTATACTACTAAAGCTAGAATCCTATCCTACAATAAGTCAAGTAAGATCGTGGTCAGCCTTACTCAAAGCTAATAAAAGATATCGCTCTAAATCTATCATGAATCCATAAAGGATATCTTTGTCCTTGATGCACTATTAAGGAAGATTCAGTTGTCATTGAACTTTCTTAAGAGAATCACATTAAACGCCATGAGTACCAAACGCATCACGCTATGAAACTATGTTCCTCTGCACTCACTCAAAAATGTCACATTAGCAGCTGCTAAATATATGAAAAAGTCGAAATCATTCATACAGAAGTGGGTGCAGCGATATAATGTGGCAAAAAATATCGATGATTTACCGGAACGTCGATATGAAAAGTGGACAAAAAAGACAATAAAAAAATAGTGAATCTGTTTTCGCGGCTTAACACTGCGGCAAGGACAAGCAAAATTGAAGCAAAAAGGTTTAGATATATCCTACGAAACTATTCGACCTATCTCAAGGCTAATAACATGAAATGGTGCAACACCACGCTGGTCGACTACGCTCTTACTTGACTTATTGTATATTATATTAAATACTATCCTAAATATGCACATTATATATATTTTTACACATGTCGTCAGACCCCAGACAGACCCGAGCTAGAAGAGCCCTTTGCCTCTTTAAGGCCTGACGCTTCTACTCGACCCGCTCCTTCTTGCACATAACAGCCTCGCAGAAATCCACGAAGCCCGTCCAACACGCAGCGGAGCACATAGCCCTGACAATGAAGCGTATGTCCTGTCAAGGATATACTAATCACTAAAAAAGTGACGTCCTCTCTACGGCCCAAGATGGGCAAAACAACAACGTGTGCATCACCGTATCCGCAATCACACGACAATGCGCACAAATCAGTGATGCGTTACGCTGTATCTCAAATAGGTAGGCCTCAAAGCACCCATGACCGATTAAAATCTGGATCATGCGGATTGTACGAATATATTAAAAATAAAGAATGCTCCCTCGCCCATTCTCGTGAGAACACAACCACATTTTCTTCATCTCTCCGATTTTAACACGATTTTTGACATAGAGATTCATTTCTTAATAATATTCTGAAATATTATGAAGTCCTTCGACTACGGAAAGAAATTTTTATTATTCATAATAATATATCAATATCTAGGGCAAGCCAGAATTTTATTGCATTTGTTTTAATGCAACGCTTATGACAGCCTACATATAATGTCAGAGCAGCCGATGTGTTATTTCCGCGCTTACGGCAACCCTTACAGTGCTAGAGCAGTCGATGTTTTAATGCAGCGTTTATAGCAGCGTTTATACGACGCTGGAGCAACCGATGCTTTATTTTAGTGCCAAAACAGACGATTAATTGTTTCAATATTCCGAAAATAAAATTTAATTAAATCCTTAATAGTTTATTAAGGTTCACGTAAACGTACCAGAAGAATTCCGTTCTATTCCAGAAAGTGTTATTATATGTAAAAGTTATTTTCAAATTTACTTACTTAATCTGCTCGAAGAATAACATGTATGCCTCTTGTGCTCCTTTGGGTCATTTCTTCTTGATATGAATTGAAATCTAATCTTTGAATTTAATATCTACTTTCGTTATTGTGATTTCTTTGTTATCTGAAATAACTATTTTAATGGAATCAATACGTCAATAGAGCGAAACTTAACTGCAACTGCATTGCCTATCGTTCCATTGACAAGTTCCAAAGTTACATCAATGTTTCGTCGAATCATCTTTAGTGCCAATTTTAATCGCTATTATCGCTATTACTCTTTCAATGCCAACTGTTTCCGAAACTTCGTCATGTTTGTCTTCCAAAATTTTGTGCATTGCTTTTTTTCATTGCTGAAGCACACTCGACATCATCTTCTGCTATCAGTACAATTTTATCACCTTCAATTTTATTGAGCATTGCTGTGTTCAAAACTTTGCACAAATAATACGTGGGTAATAAACATATTGTATCAACCAGTAACTGATTCATATGAGTGCAAAGTTTATTCAATCTTTCGTCGCAACTACTTCCTTTAAAATGAATTTTTCTTGACTGAAGAACATTTATATCAAAATCCGTTACGAAACCTATTCGAATTCTAGAAAGTATATCACGATATGTGTTGTCGCATGTTCGTCGCATATTAATCAAGAATTCATCGTAATCGAACAATCTCCACAAATCAGATCCATCCATAGTACCTAAATACTTGTGAATTTCTGATTCAGACATTTTCACGAACGGAGATTGTTCTTTTACAGGGGGAAGCTGCAACAAGTCTTCAGATAGAAGAATGTGTTTTCTGTCAAAGAAACCATCATTTGTATCTGTCATATCAAAGATTTCACATAATCGTAGATTGATAAACACAAATGTCACATTTGAAATCATGGATACTTCATCTATTATAAATAGTTCAACAGTCTTTAATTTGTCTCTCAAAATGTTCAAAACCATGTTTGACAAGTGCGTATATTTTGCCGTAGATTCATGACGGGTAGTTGAAACATTGTATAGGTCAAGCTATTGATATTGAATGCCACGATATCCGTAGGAGCAGATATGGCAGTCGCTTTTTTCAAACGTATTCTGATCCAATGTTTAATCGTTTCAATAAGAAAACTTTTTCCTGTACTACCCTCGCCACTTACATACAATCGCAGAATCTGATTTTTATTTTGTAAAATTTGGCATACTCTATCGAAGACTCTTTTCTGATCTTCGTTCAATCGCGACATTATTTGCGATAAATTAATCGGGGCGTCAATCTTATCAAAATCTGCCAGATCTTTCATCGCGTCGTCAGCTTCTATCGGATTGCAATCCAGTTCATTGTCATCGGATGTCTCTGTTGTTTTCAGATCATTTTCGCGCTTCTCGATTAATTCAGAAACACGCTTAAAAGCTGTTTGTATTTCTTCAAGCCTTTCGTGATATTTCATTGCCTTCGTCAAAGCAGACGCTGAATTCTTAAAGGCATCCCTGTAAGTTTCGTATGCACCTTTGAGTTCATTCAAATCTCTCCACGATTTAAACAGAAAAAGTAGCGAGTGAAAGTATTTCAGTTCTTTACATTAAATTTTTTACATTAAATTGATAATGATTAATTAAATAACACTTTTTTGTTTTTTTTTGTTTTTTAAATAAACCCGATACAAGTTTGTAACATTCGATTTTGTTGTTTTTTGATATCTGTCTCGTAATTTCCCAAAATCTGGCAAAATCGTACAAATTCAATGATTCTAATTCCTTAGATCTGCTTGGATAGTAATCATCGATGAGCGACGGACAATAAATATTCGTAGAATTTTCATCGAGAGCTTTAATTTCATTAAATGTTTTAACTTTTCTGTTTCTCGTCTCATTAATGTCAATCCATTTGATAATGGTATCACTATCATCTGTATCACTGTCTGTACCATACAAGAAATTCTCTAACAGTGTTTTCGCAGCTTCTAAAGCACCGCATTCTCTGTTATTCAATAAATCGCAAAAATTTCACAGTTTCAATGCCAAGGGCTTATTGGAATCTATCATTGCAAAGTCTATATCGCATTTCTCCGACTTCGTCGTGTATTTTGTTAAGTATGAGTTTAAATACTCTGATTTTTCTCCAATAAATTATATGCCCATATTCTCCTCCCAGGCTAACTTGATAGTAGGATTATAATCATTGATAAACCTTTCTGACTTCTTGCGAGGAAGATCATATAATCTGATCTTACTGCGTTTTCTACCACTATCAAAGTGGTGACGTCTCTTAACGAAATTGTCAGTAACTGGCCGAGGAAAATCGAACCGACACTTTCTGTAAATATTTATTTCGGTTTTTTTCGTACGCAAGCATTACGGATTATGTTTATGATTTTGATTACTTACAACCGTTTCGTTATACAACGTTGGCGAAATATTTTCATGGAATTTCACACGTCACGTATTTTCGAATAAATGCAACAACTTCTTCATCCGGCGATTTTCCTAGCACTGGAGCATCTTTTTTCCAAATCATACAATGCACATGCTGGATACCTCTACTTTGATAGTCACCAGAAATAGTGAATGATTTCTCCTATTGGGTTATCGGACGAACAAATAAAATCAATCATGGCTTTAAATTTTATATACATGAATCTAGACGTACTTACAAAATCGTATGCGATTAGTTCGTTAACACTCAACTTCTGTTTATCAGAATTCATATCTCGTAAATATTCACCCAAATCGGATCATTTCCATTCACTAGGACTCAAAGTTAAAAACCACGTCGCCATGGACCATAATGAAGAGTCATGCATTTGACATTATTGGACGGTTGTCGCCAAAATTGATCCGTATTTCTCAGTTTTGCAAAAATATTCATTATATTCATACTCATTAAATTCGATTCCAATTGTTTGTCTTTCAATTCATTCAAGTATCTACCAGCAGTGTATCTCTGTCGTAGATTAGCAACCATCATAGTATAATAGATACCATTTTCCAATTGTATCGGTAGTTAGCATCATTGAGAAAAAAGAACAGATGATTGAGAAGAATGAAGAACAATAGATTCAACCTGAATCTATTGTGTTTCGTCATCAATCACGTTTTGACAAATAAATAATCCGGTAATGCAAAGTTTCTATCTTCTCGTTATCCATTGATTCCCTCGAGATATAAATCAGGGAAACACATGACATCCAGATATTTATAACGATTATTCATTGGAACATCTTCAATTTTCAACATTTGATAAAGCTTGAATGCAGATTCGTTATCGATTCTTTTCGCGTAGGGTATATTGTATACTGATCATTAATACCATCTTTAGTGATTTGCATGAGAAAAACCTTACGTTTGTGTAAATAGCTTGATCATTATTATCTTTGTTGCTGTACAGTGTTCTTAACCACCTCATCTATTTCACTGTCGCTTCCATCACCGACGATTCGATATTCTGTTTCTTGCAACTTATCATTTATAAGATCGTTAGACGATGCTGGAAGACGAATTTCCGAGTAGTGAGGATTATAGTCTTTCAACCATTATAAGAGCCTTATACACTTTACTAATATCCATCAAATTTTCCCAAACAACTTTAGACCTTTTGGATATACCTCGAAGGATGTGCAACTCGTGATTCAAATTTATAGGATCTTCCGGAGGACATACCTTATCCAATGTTTCTTGTAAAGGCAAAGGCAAACGAAATGTTCTACCATTTAATTTGCGGATCATTTGTCTGTGTGGTATGTGTTTGTTCGAAACACAACCCATTGTTTGCACTATTTGGAAGCTGCTCACTTTCTTGATTAACATTTTTTCGTAATCATTAAAATCCGATAAAACATCTGGTAATGGTTTTACGGCAAGGTTATTCAAAATACAAGCAGGAGGCAACACGCCTCTGTGAAATTTGCTCAAACAAAGCTTACAAATGAATCCAGTATCGATATTGTGTTCTGTTACGTAGGCCATCAAGTCTTTACGGCAGCGAGCTTCCAAAATAATCAATGATTGGAATACGATGATTTAAGAAATCAACCTAAAAAAACTTCCATCTCCATGTCAAATCTCTATGTCAACGATTGTGTTACAATCGGAGAGACGAAGAAAAGATGGTTGCGTTCTCATGAGAATGGGCGATAGAGGGACCCCATTCTTTATTTTCAGTATATTCATACAATCAACATGACCCAGATTTTGACGGGTCATGGATGCTTTGAGATCTACCTTTTTGAGATACAGCGTAACGCGTCATCAATTTGTGCGCATTGTCATACGACTGCAGATACGACGATGCACGCTATTGTTTTGTCCATCTTGGACCGTGGAGAGGATGTGACTTTTTGAGCGGTTGAAGCTCGATGTCCTTGACAGGACATACGGCTCCATTGTTAGGGCGACTATGTACTCCGCTGCGTGTTGGATGGTCCTCGCGGATTTCTGCGAGGTCGTCATACGCAAGGAGCGGGCCAAGTGGGAGCGTCAGGCCCTGAAGAAGCAAAGGGCTCTTTTAGCTTGAGCTTGTCTGGAGTCTGACGACAACCATGTGTAAAAAGGTATACATATTTAGGATAGTATTTAAGATAATATAAAATAGGATTCTAGCTTTAAGTATACCGGACCATGGAGGTGGGAGCATATAGGGGAGACCGGGATCAGTTGAATATAGAGGTAAGTAGAATAATCGAGGTTACATTAAAAACAAAACACAAGAGATATGCGTAAACGTGTCTGAGCACGCAACAGCAACTGCTGCTAAGTCTGCTGTAACATCTTGTTGCGAACACGTCTATGATAGAAGTATTGCCACAATTTTAAAAAATCGTACACCCAAATAAATATTTTTATTCTTAAAGTTTTTGTTTTACTATCGTATATGATTGTCTGAGATATTTGATTTCTACTTAGATAGTAAGTGTAGTTCTTACTTAACAAAGTCCAACAGATTTTTTTTGTTTATGTGTCTCTGTTATCGTTGTTAATGTTTTTAAAAAATGAACGGATGGGGATAATAGACTAACCACAGCATGGAACTGTATGACTCATTTAGTGACGACTCTTATAATACTTACTCAAAATGTTATTTCTTTAAAGAGATTTTCCTCAGTGGTAAATGTTATAAGTTTAGTTTCCTCATGTCCAATCTTGAAAACTAGGCTTATTCGACGTGTTGTTGCACGAAATGAACAAATTTTGCAAAAAGAAGTATTGTTTGCTCTGCGAAGCGAATGTTTGTGTTTAAAATATATTTTTATAAAAGTTTTATTAATATGTAGTCTAAGATGAAGTTTAAAATACATTAATCTTTATTTTAACAATCTTAGTCAAATTACCCCGATCCCGGGGTAATTAGTTGAATCAGATGGAATGCATTAGAAAAATGCATTTTTTTTCATGTTAGTTATCAGTTTTCCCTTACTATTAAAATATATATTAGGTAGTTAAATGTATATAGTAACTGGTGTTGTACTGGTGTAGAATTCATTTTTTCGTTAAGTCTTTTAATTTTGTCTGTGAAAATTCGAAATTGAAAAATGAATCTATTAGCCTTGGTCTCCCCTACTCCACGATTTGGATGCACCCTGATGAAATGCCATCGGGTAGGCGGTTCCAAAGTGTGCCCAATGTGGTCTTGCGAAGATGCTGAAGAGGGGGAGTTTTTTAGCAGGTAGGCGATGATGTCCGTTGTTCTTTCTTATAGAAGGGACTCTTCAAATCCTACTTGATCAGGAGACTAGCTCTTGGATGTCTTTCCTTCATCCGGTTAGGTTCTCCTTCGGGAGCATTCCGGATGAGGAGTTATGTGAAGATTTTTCTCCTCCTGGCAAACAAAAAAAAAGAATATTCATATAATATTAAAAATCCATTCTATTGCAATCGAAAAAAATATTAAAAGTTGCGTTAAAATCGAAGAGACGAAGAAAATATGGTTGTGTTCTCACAAGAATGAGCGAGAAATGGAAGGGCCCATTCTTCATTTTAAGTATATTCATAATGATATGCGCTACATCGACTGGGACGTAATGTCATCTGTATAACGACAGGTTACGATAATGACCATCAGTACACATACACTAGAAGTCTATATATACATATATTTTTTTATCTCTTTATCGACCAGTTTAAAACCGATCTATTTTAAATATATATATACTTGTCACTTTGTAATTATAACATTGAGAATAACCTAATAGAGCCATTTGTTATTTTTAATTTGTTATTTTTATTTGTCTTAGTTTTTTATAATTATATGCAAACTTTGAATAGCCTTTTCATCATATTTCGGTAACTTTTACTTAATTTTATGCCTTTCTTCAATGTGAAATTATTAACATAGACCTGCGGCATACGATACTTGTCTTCCCACTACATTTCTTGCAACTTTCGGAAGGTTAAGCAGTCACCCATCTCACATTAAGAAGTTATTAAAAATGAAATAGGGAATTCAACTCCGATGACACTCACTGTGACATATATAGTCAAGGTAAAGATCCTTAGTGACCATCGAAGGACAATTCATCTTCGATGGCCTTGACCCTCCCACACATTATGATGGTCATCACACCGAACAATCTTCGGAAAATTGTAGCAGCTACTCATCACACATTACTAAACTATCCAAAAAATTAAAATGACACTAACTCATATTATTAAAAGTCACGATCCTGAATGACCATCGGACACTTTCAGCAGGCGACCGTTGCCCATTGAGAAACTATTAAAATTTAAATGGCCATTCACATCCGATGATCTTGACCCTCCCACACATTATGAAGGTCAGCACTCCGAATAACCTGCAGAAGGTTACGGCACTCACCCATCACGCGTTACGAAGTTATACAAAAAAATTAATATGACCTTTGTGACTCACATTGTCAAGGTCACGACCCTGAGTAACCATCACATGATGACACTTTCAGCAGACCATCACATGGATACTTTCAGCAGACGAAGATAAGAGAAGATGAATGAGAGTAAAACAGCGCAAAAAAGTGAGGGGTGGTGGGGGTAGGTGGTGGGAGAGGGGGTGGAGTTGGTCGAAGTTGGGGGAAGTGTGAGTGATAGGTGAGAGAGAAGAGAGATGCATGTGACTGCGGACAGAGGAGAAGAAGAAGAAGAAGAAGACATTACTTCATTTTTCACGAAAATCATCACTTTTCGATAGCTTGTATGTCCAAAACGGCTCGATTTTTATTTGTTTTGGCTCAAATTACTCGTGGCGATGCCGCCGTCCACGATATGTTACGTGCAAAAATTTTTTATATTTTAGTAGTTCTGTACTCCCAAAAAATGGACTTTGGTGGCTCGGGATAAGAGACTTGTAGTGCTTTTATGTCTTTTACTATTTTTTTTTAATATGGCCGGAGACATTACCGCATCTCTTGACTGAAGGTCTTCTTATTTCAACTCAAGTAATGGCAACTTTAATTCTCTGTCAAAACTTATTACTCTTCGAAAAAAGTGAATATATCTAATGAAAAATTAAAATCCTTATGTTACAATCTTAACTAATCAAGTTAAGTTCTATCAAATCAAAAAATAAAACACAAATGGTACTGTTTCTTGTTATTTATAGAAACTTACCTTTTAAAAAGGTAAAAAAAGCGCTAAGCATGCTTTTCGTGAAGAATCATTTAGGCCGCTTTCACCAATTACTTAATTACGCCAATTACTTAATTAGCCGACTAGAACTGACTAATTGTGTTTGTGTTTGCTATTTAGTAGAATTGACTTATGATTGACAGTTAATCACTGATTCGGCTTAATTGAGTTGATGAAGCCAGCTCTTTGTATATAATACTAAGTATCCAACCCAATTAATAATAGTTTTAATTTTTCTTCAAGAATATTCTTATTGAAGGTCTTCTTATTCCAACCTTTCTAAGTAATGGCAACTTTAATTCTCTGTCAAAAATTATTACTCTTCGAAAAAAATTAATGTGTCAAATGAAAAATTAAAATCTAGATACTGTAATCTAAATCAAGTTAAATTCTATCAAATTAAAAAATCAAACACAATCATAATGTTAAATAATTCTTTGATATTTGATAGTATCAAAAACCAACGTTTTCAAGTAGATTTTTGAATTTTTTTGTCGCAGCATCCAATCTCGCAAAAAAGGTATTATAATCTAAAGGTATTATAATCTAAAGGTTATAATCTTCAATTTGATAGATAAAGTTTTTTATATCTCGTATCCACAATTTCACAAAAAAAATCTTAAATTTGTTGTTTTCCAAAAAGGATACTTTTGGAAAACGATTATCCATTGGATTTTATTTTTTTCGATATTATCAATGCAAGAGTTAAAACATTAAATAAATTAAATTCTTGTTTAACTAAAAGATCAAATAATAACTTACTGAAAGAACGGGTGAAATAGTTTTTCATATCGTATGTAGAACAGACAACAAATTCAAGAATATAATTAATAGGATCTGCCATAGGGTTTCTTTTTTCAGTTTGAACAAGTTGAATCAATTTATTAAGGTTCATAAAGACTCTTTAAATAATGATTTAAAAAGGAATGTAGTCTACAAGATCAATTGTTGTGATTGCAATGCTTCTTATGTAGGACAAATGGGGAGGAAATTAAAAACCAGACTTTCTAAACATCGAAAGCATATCCATAGTCAAATATTCACTCACTCGGTGATTATTAGACCATAGATTGCAAAACGATCATGACTTTGATTGGCAAGTGGAGATTCTGGATATGGAGAATTATTATAACAGACGATTGATATCGGAGATGATGCACATTAATCGACAGACGAATGGGTTAAATTTACAACACGATACCGCCTTAAATCATGCTTACACTGAGATTCTTAATAAACTATAGGTTGTTCATAATATAATACACAGTGCGACAAATATGTTCCCGGACAGAGCCTGAAAATCATAATTGAAACAATAAGCATATTTTTTGGTTTTATTATTCAAAATATTCTCCTCTGGCTTCAATACACTTGTTACAGCGATTCAATAGTGATTCAAATGCATGTTCTAGCTCAGTTTGCGGAATTGCCTCTAGTGCCTGTGTAGAAGCTGATTGGATGGTCGGAATGTCATCAAAAAAGCGTTCTTTCAATTTCAATTTCAATTTTGGGAATAATGAGAAGTCGCAGGGGGCCAAATCAGGTGAATACGGTAGATGGTTTAAGACACGATTTCGAGCCAAACATTGACGGACAATCAATGAAGTGTGACTCGGTGCATTATCATGCAACAAAGATCAATCTTCTGGATCACGATATTCGGGACGAATACGATGAATTCTGTCGATCAATCGCTTTAAAACTTCGAGATAATATGCACCAGTAATTGTTTGGCCAGTTGGAACAAACTCTTTGTGGATAATACCTTTGCTATCAAAGAATGTAATGAGCATTGTCTTGATTTTTGATGGAACTTTTCGTACTTTTTTTGCTTGTGGTGAATTTTTTTACTTTCATTCTGCACTTTGACGCTTAGTTTCTGGATCATATTGAAAGCACCATGTTTCATCACCCGTAACAATTGATTTTAGGAAGTTTGGATTATTTTCTGCGACTGCAACGATGTCTCTGGAATAATTGATTCTCGCTGATTTTTGATCGCTTCTTAATGTGTGTAGAACAAACTTCGCATAAACCTTCGTTTTACCCAAATCTTCATGTAGTATGGTTCGAATCGTTTCTCTACTGATATTTAAAGCCTCCTCCATCATTTTTAGTGATGCATTGCGATCGTTTGCAACAAAATCACGTACTTTTTTGATCATTTCGGGTGTTCGAACCAAAATTGGCCGTCCTAATTTTTTGTCATCTTCAAGGGTCTCTCTGCCTTCCAAAAAACGCTTATGCCACTCAAAAACAGCTGTACGATTTAGACATTGACTGCCGTAAACTTGTTGCATCGATCGGAATGTTTCTGATGCACTTTTACCAAGTTTTGCGTTAAATTTAATCACTGCTCTTTGTTCCATATTAAAATTTCTACCTCGACCAAAATCTTGTTTAACATGAACTGTCATATCTTCGTTATATGTCAACCAAAATGAATGAAACTTTGACAGATGATAGCAAAATGTTCAACCTTTAAAATGCATGTTTGAACGCACAGATGTCGCCACTGGTTGCTGAGATGTGGTTCGTGTCCGGGAACATATTTGTCGCACTGTGTATATTATATTAAATTTAGATAATATATACACTTTATGTATGTTCACTTTAATCTGGCACCTTCAATAATATATCTTTACTTGTCATAGTAATATATATTGCTAGATAATCATTTAAATTTTTAAAGGTTGTAATTTTTGAGGTTACACTTGATGAATGTTCACTTTGAACTGGCACCTTTAATAATATATCAGTTACTCGTCATGGTAATATATTATTAGATATGTATGTTCACTTTCAACTGACATCTTCGATAATATATCAGTTACTTGTCATGGTGATATATTATCAGATAATCATTTAAATTATTATCAGATAATCATTTAAATTTTTAAAAGTTTAAATTTTTGAGAATACACTTGATGTATGTTCACTTTAACCTGGCACCTTTAATAATACATCAGTTACTCGTCACGGTAATATATGAATATCTTTGAAGAAAAATTAAAATTACTATTAATTAGGTTGAATACTTAGGCTTTAAGCACGTATTGTTAGAGCCTTTTTTAATCTTTTTTTGAAAAAGTTTTCTATTACTTTAGAAAGTAATTTTATAAATGAAAGAGGGATATTTGAATATATATGGACATATGTCATATATGATTATAAGTATTTATAAATATTTATACATATTAATGTATGAAAAATTTTTTACTGTGTGTTGAAACATGCAATGTGAACAAACCTTGT